>APFE030936270.1:81269-185694 GCA_000404065.3 Pinus taeda
TTGGGCGAACCTACCTATGGTTTTCGGTCCATGGTTTTGGACGCGATGGTTTTCGGTTCATGGTATTGGATGCTTCGGAATGTATAAATATGTATTGTAACATTGAAAGGAATATAATGAAAAATCAAGCTAGTAGTCTCAGTTTTGAGATCCAGTGGGAAATCTCTGTGTATATGTGTTTTATGTGTTATCCTCTCGCATTTTTATTTTTCCTGTGATTTAGAATTCCTATGCACGTAATTTCTGTACGGGGTCAAAACCTACAACTTCAAACTTCCATTGTGCCTACAAACATTCCTGAATTCTTAGAGTCTGCATCTGCAGCTCTTGGGTCATCTGTTATTGCATCTAGTTCAAAAATTCCCACTGAAACTCCTTTCATTCCCACCATTCTCGTGGAGCCTTCTATCTCTGATAAAAAATCTGCAGTGGTGTCACCTCCATCCACTCCTTCTACCCCTCAAACATAAAATTTTTTGTCACCTCCATCTACACCACATACACCTCATACATTAGCTGCACCAACTCCTGCTACATCCCAAAGACTGGTTGTAAATCCACCTAGAGCAATGGCTACCCGGTTTGCACCCCTTCTATTGCCTCAAAATTTGGATGACATGCTCACCGATTATCAAAGAAAAATTCCATTGTTTGATGGCACTCCTCAAGGTATTACAACTCAACAACATGTGGATAGGATGGCATATTTCTTTGGCCTTCATGAGATTGATGCAGAAAATGTGACCATGAGACTGTTTGTACAAACTTTTGGAGGTGAAGTGAGGAAGTAGTTCAGAGCTTTGCCGGCTACAAGTATCACTACATTGCCTAATCTTCAGAGACAATTCTTGGATCACTGGGAAGTGAAGAAAAACCCTCTTCAAATCCTTTTTTGAATATGAGAACATCAAGCGGAATGTTGGTGAGTGTGTTCAAGATTATTGTATTAGATTCAATTTTGTATACAATGCAATTCTTGTTGATATAAAGCCACTTGTGGGGCTAGCTTTGATTAAATTACTGGATGGTTTCCATCCTGATATGGCCTATCAATTAAGAGAAAGAGATCTAGCCACTTCGGAAGACATGCAGAAAATTGTAGTCAACATTGAAGCTAATTTGCTTGCCAAGAGAGCTAGAACAAACGCTGAAAAGAAGGTAACAATAAAGGAAGAGGTTTCCACTTCAGATCAAGTGCTCTATAAGATGGAGAAGAATTTTTATAGATTGACAATTGACAAGCTTGAACCACAAGTCAAAAATCCCAACTTCCGTGATTAGCAGCAACCACAATTTAGAATCAAGCAAACAGAGAAACGAGCACAAGACCAAGCAACAGAGCAACAAGTGAAGACACCCTTACAGTAGAATTTTGTACATGGTCTAGAATCAAATGATGAGGAGAATGTAATTGGAGAGGAGAATCATTTCTTTACACCAGATGATATGCCAATTTTTATCACTGAAGATGAGGAGTATTCCGAGAACTCAACTGTACAAAGGGATGAATATTTCATCTTGGCAAATGAAACAGTTCTTAAAGAAGATTCTAATGAATATCAGAGAGGGTACATGAATGCTTTGTCAACCCAGCAATGACAATATTCACTCAGGTGTATAGATGTGCCCCTAAATCCAATTCAGAAAAGGAATGAGATGACACTACCAAAGAATGATCCTCCCATTGTGCTGAAAAAGGGAAAAGAGACAGCTGATCCTACCACTAGCAAAACACCATCAGCAAATGAAAGATCCAATAAGCCAAGTGTATCAAAGGAGAAAACTAAAAAGAAGGATGTTTCAGCTAAAGAAGTAGAGAAAACTTTAGTTTTTAAGTTAGAAAATGAAATTGCTAAGCTAAAAGTATCTATTCCTTTGACTGAGTTGATGAAGAAAAGTAGCTATAAAGGTCAGGTGTCTAAGATTTTGAATTTAGATCCATTATCTGATATGGTAAACATGGAGGATGATCAGCCTGATTTGATCTTTGGTCCAGCATTAGAAGATCAGTCTCAAGATAGTGATGTAGCTCCTTTTTACATGAGCCTTAGGGTGCATGAATATGTGTTACACAATGCTATCTTTGATTCTAGAGCCTCTCATAATCTCATGCCTAAGGCAATCATGGAGAAATTGGGATTGGATATCACCAGGAAGTATCATGACCTTTACTCTTTCGATTCTAGTAGAATAATATGCATTGGTCTTATCAAAGATTTGGTGGTCAGTTTCGATTAGATTCCAGCTAAAAATGTTTTGATGGATGTGGTTGTGGTGGATATTCCTCCTAGATTTGGCATGCTTCTTTCCAGATCTTGGGGAGCAAAAATTAAACAGACATTGCATCTTGATTTCTCCTATGCTACTATTCCCATGTTCGGTCAGATGAGGAAATTATACTAGGAGAAAAATATGATGTACATGATCACTAGCAAGGAGAAACCAGTAAATCATCCAATCAACTATGTACATACTGATTTAAAATCATTTGTTTTATATTCAGATAGCTTTAATGATATAAATAGCCAAGTAGTTGAAGTAGAAGACATTCCATAGATCTCTGAAAATTTCAGAGAGGTCTTAAAGCAAGAAAGGCAAAGACATGATAGTACCGTTGAGCAATCAACCTTCTGACAGCAACAACATATTGATGGACAACAAGGAAAAGTAACCGAGAAAACATAATTTTAGCATTTGGAGGAAGATGAAGATGGCTTGTGGAGCATGGATTTTGATGGCACAGTAGGAAGGGAAGGTGTTGGAATTGAAAATTGAATATGCCGCCCTGTTTTCACCCCAAACAAAGTGCCAAGTAATGTAAGATTTTGTACTTATAAATTGGCTTTTGACTATTCAAATAATGAGGTTGAATATGAGGCTTTAATTGCTAGTTTGAAAATTCTTAGAAAGTTAAATGCCAAAAGGATTTCAGTATATGGCGACTCCGAGTTAGTTATCAAGCAAGTGAAAGGGGAGTACCAAGCTAAGCATCCTCGAATGTGGGCCTACCACAATGTGGTATTAGATATCTTGAGATTGTTTTCAGATTACACTTTGACATGTGTCCCTCGTGTTCAGAATGTCATTGCAGATTCACTTGCAACACCATCAAATAATTTGAAAATTCTGATGAATTCAAACAATCAATTTGAAATTCATGTGAAACACGACCCGACTGTCCCTGACAATCAAAGGTATTTGCAAGTGTTTCAAGATGATGAAGATATTGATGAATTTCTGTAGAATGAAGGTAAATTCAAAGACACTTCTATTGATGTGGAGTATGATGATGGTGAGGCAGATATAGAAGTCAATCAGATGGAATTTTTGTAGCTAAAGGACAATGTCATTCCTAAAGGTCTAATACCTTTAGAGGAGTTGTCCGACCAAGATAATGTAGCTTGAAAATCGAGCTTGCTGCCAACCGAGAAAGGAGTTGACCTAAACCATAATTTCTATCCCAAAGCCTAATTATTGTCCCTAAAACCCTTCTATTCCCCAAAATCCTATCAGCAAACATTCACAAAACCCCTCATACACTTTCTTTCCACAGTCCCTCATACATTCTCATCCTTGGTGGCAGAAAACTAAAGACATCATAATTCTCTTCATACTCATCTAAGAAAACTCAAACATTGGCAAACATGGAGTTTGATCCTACCTATGACCGAGATGAGGAGACACACAGTGATTCTTCTAGAGATATGCATGCGCCAAGGAGACCTCACAAGGTTGGTAAACATATACGAGAGGAGCCTATTTCACTTGTCGACCTGCAGGCCTGCGCTCTTACTGTCACATGCTTTCAACACCAATCATGTTATTAGTTCTATGAGATGGTAGAGATATTTCAGTACCATCATGAGTTGGCCAGGTTATTTGTGCTCCATCTTCATAATGGCCAAGTCACTCTAGCAGGTGTGACATTCACCTTGACATTGGAGTCTATTTCTCTAGAAAATGGAATTCCAAATGTCAGCGAGTAGTGGAGTAAAAGGAAACATATTGACAGAGGACATTATGAGCCTTACATCAAGGCTAGTTATCAAAGACATCTCAGCAGAGTTTTTCCCTTCTAGTATCTAAAAGACGCATATGCTCCCTTGATGAAACTCATAATTAAGTATTTCAATTGTGAGTGTCGGTTTTCTTGTTTATATGCCTATCACATTAGATTGTTGATGCACTTTAATGGGGTGAGAATGATGAATCTCCCCTACTTTATTTGTAGGAACATTAAGAAGATGATCACCTTAGTGCAAAGGAAGTCTCCTCAGCAGCAGTATAACAACATATATCATTTTGCACTAATCAAAATTGTGGTCTTACATCAGCTTGGTTTAGAGAACATCTCAAGAGAGGATTTCGTTTCACATGAGGTCTTCACAGCTTCTCAGGTGCCTCCAATAGATTTTCATGAGACAGTTGGACCTTCACATCAGTGGGAGATTCATGAGACACAAACTACTAGTGTGCCAGTGTTCATCACATACTAAAAGGGCACTAGAAGGTTATTTGCAGCAACAAAGTGAGTATTATCTCCACCTAGGGTGGAAAGGGTCTCAATTTCTCCATTAGTAGAGTAGGTTCAGGAAAAGGGAAAGTGGCCATTACATGATGAGGGGCCTTCAGGAGGGTAGGAGATAGATTTCATTCTTATTCAGGATGATGACACCGATTTGGGCTCATAAACCTCAAAAATTAAGGAGATCATTCATGAGAAATAGGTGGAAATTAATGATTTATCCCTAAACATAGAAAGAGCCAAGTGGATAATAAAATATTTGGAGCAAAGAAACAAACGACTAGAGGATCAACAAACCATTATGGAGTTACAAACCATATGAGAAAACCGGCAAGCTACCAAGTGGAGGAAAGCGAAGCTCACACCACTTGAACAAGAAATCAATGCTGATCGAGAATCTTGGCTTGAGAGAGTGCATATCCACTTGGAAAAGTTTCTAGAGAAGGCCAACAGGGAGAAAACTATGTTGAGGCACATGGCCTACCATTACTTGGCGAGAAACAAAAGTTGCAAGGCAAGAATCAGGAACATGAAGGCCAAGTTAAAGAAAGCATCAAGGAAGCGAAAAGAGAAAGATAAACTTAAAATCTTGGCTGAGGCTTCCTTGGATCAACATAGCACTTAATGGAGGATACTCAATCCAAATTTCAAAAAATTTGGGACACTTCTTGTAATTTTGAAATTTTTGAGCCAAAAAACAGGTTTTTCTGCCCAATGCGCTGCATCACCTGGCGCTCGCTTTTGATGGGGCCCTCCTTTTGAGGAAAAATCAACATTTTTGGATTTTTCATGAAAAAATATGCCTTTCACAAATGGGCAAGAAATTTTGACAGGTTTTGAGCTGCCAAAATGGTCAAAAACACCTCAAAAATGACCTTTCTGCCCCTTTTTGGACACAAAGGAAGCAGTTTTGGGAGAACTTAGTCTTGGAGGGGCAAATGGAGGTAAAATTCAAAAATTCTACCTGTTTAGGAAAGCAGACAGGTAGACCTTTCCAACAAGAACACTTGGAGCAAATTTGGACACTAGGAAGGCCTCCAAAAGTAGCTGCAAATAGGTGCTATGTATAGGGAAACCAGCGCGGCACATTGGAGGAATTTTGCTCAGTTCGACCAAAAATACTCTGTTTTTCACCTAGTTTCTTGACAGTTTGACTTTTCTCCTTCTAAATGTCAAACTCATGATGTAATTTAATGTGATTTGATGGATTTTTATGTAATTATGCTAAATTTTCACTCATAGAGGTAGATTCATCCATGAAAAGGTAGTTTGCAACTGAATGAATCAATTCCATAGTTTCTAGAGGTAAGTTGTTCCACTGCGTACTTTTTAGTTCTTAGTTAGAATTTGTTGGAACAACTCCTAAACTCATGAGCTAGACCCTTAGAGGCTAAGATGACTTGTTGTTTGCCTATATCTTGTGATTTTTCAGTCATTAGCAAAGGTTGGACTTTTGGGAAAGCTTGGAGCTTCATTTTATACACATTTCAACAATTTGGCTAAGGATTAGACCAGGGTTTGTAGCAATTTATGGGATTCATGCAACGTCTTGCTTTGGTATTGTGTTTCCTTCTATAATTGTAAGTTTACATGTGTTTTATGTAGGCCACAATTCCTCTTTGTTTCATCTTAACTAAATCAAACAAGGATAAAGGTAGAATCCATTGAAATTGCAGTGCTCTACCTAGGGTTTGTTTAGTTATTTATGTTTTCATCTATTTGAAGAGGATCCCTAAGACTTTATTGCCCTCTTCCACTCCTCACCTATCTAAAACTCTCCATTTCATTCAATTTGAAGTACCAAATCATTTGCCTACCTTGCCCCATAGATATCTATGCAAAACTGAGCCTCATTCACCAGACCCAAATCTGCCTTTCCATTTGAGCCAACAAAACATCATCAAATTTAATCAAACTCTTCTACACACATACCTAGCCTAAGATTAGTATTCACGTTAGTCATCTCAAGCCCTATTGACTATATTTTGCTGATATTGACAAGGAGAGAGCCCTCTCCTGACCTGGTAGGGCTAGCTACCAGTTTAAGCATGGTTTGATGTTATCCTAGATCCTACCTTTCTCAGCCTGAGGTAGATTTAGGCACTAATGGTTTGTGCACTTTTTTTCTTGCACATAGCCGCTATTTTCCACATCCTTTATTCCACACTCATCCCAATCCATACACAAATTGTTCCTCATAGCTACTTCTACACTTTGTATTTTCCAAACATCTTTTTCACTTTAAGAACCATTTTTTACATAGTTTTAATTAAAGTTTTTAAATCCATTAGCTTTAAAATTTTTCATATAATTTGTCTTTACATATAGTTTTACATGATAGGTACTTTCCTACATAAAATTAAATTGTGTTCACATTAATTGATTTTAATTTATAATATATATTTTTAAATTCAATCATATAAATAATTCATTGATAAAGATGCATATTTTGCAAGAGGGATTTTGGAATGTGAATGGCTAAGATTTAAATTTCATAGACTATCCTAAAATATTCCTAATAGCATATAAAAATTAAAGTTAAAGGTACTTCCATTTCCACACGTTACCCCTTCCACACACATCTGCACTTCACACCTCCACACATATTCCCCTCTCTACACACTTTTTCCACACAACACATTTTACACATACTCTTGAACTATTTTTATTGTGAAGATGAGAAAAAACACTGAATAAAAGAAGTAGAGAGGAAAAGTCTAGCTGTAATTTCTTTTCTATAAATTCTTTTTTTTAAATTTATAATTCAATTTATTGTCTTCTATTTTTATTTTAGTTATTCAATAATAATTTAATTATTTTCATCCAATAAAATTAATATATATATATATATATATTATATATATATATATATATATATATATATATTATATATATATATATATATATATATAGATATATATATATATATATATATTAATATATAGATACCACCAAATGCATAACTTACAAATGTAATTTTTTGTTACTTATTTGCAAATATTGAAATTTAGACTATGCTTTTATTGTTTTGATGGAAAATGCATAACTAGTTACAAAAGTTAGTAAATGGACTCATCATGTTAAAAAAACCATAAAGAGGAATTCCAAGAATTTCATAAAGGGGAAAGTAGGTGCGACCTTTCTACCTTTCCCAGGGAAAAGGGAGGAAAGGGGTTGTTCTTTTTTCTTTTTTCTCTTAAGGGAAAAGAAGGGGGACTGTTTTCTTTTAGAGAATTATATTTATGAATAAATAAGTAGTGATATCTCAGAGTAAGAGTATTATTGGTGTAAGGTTGTTCTTGAGCTGGCTGCGAGACCAGTGGAATCCCTTGGTTGGATAAGTTGAGATCTGAACTAGACTATATAGGCATGAAGCTTAGAAAGCAGCTCTCTAACCTAGAATAAAAATGTTTGGAGCAAGGAGCCCGGGGGAGAGTCTGGACGTTATTTTCTGACTCGTGGTTGGGAGGAATACTTTCCAAGGAATTCAAAGCATAAGACAAATAAGTGAATTAGAAAATTTGTTTAATGTTTTATACAAAGACTTCGAAAAGGATTATTCTTAAACTATGTAATGAAGAAAGTTCTTCTTAAAGAGTAAATTATGGATTTATTACTAGTGGTTCTTTTAAAAAACAGTGTTTCCCTATTTGAATGTTTCTATAAACATTAATTGCTATAGAACATTCAATATACATATAATTACACATTCCAAACTTGCATGATGGGCCAGTGTAATTTCTCGCATATAACTTAGATGGTATATTTAATAATGTCATTTAATGCGAAACATATATAAATACATCTATAGTGTAATTTTTATTGGTATAAGTAATTTTTTCTTTTGCTTTGGTAAATATTGAGGCTTCAGATGTTACAAATGGTATCAGAGTTCAATTTTGACAATGAGACCAATAATGAGTAACTAAGAAGAACAAATTTGATTGTATTAATGCATAGAAAAAGAAGGATACCAGGATAGAAGTGGGGTTCGATGAGGAGTGGGACATCTGAATCGACCTAAGGCCTCATTCGGTGAGGCCAATGCTGAATTATGGGTACACCTGGGAGAAGAATCTTTCTAGGGAAATGATGCACTATTAGAGACTGTGCAACCACTGTGAGATGAAATGAACAATTTGAGGGCAGATAATGAAGAATTAAGAGAGGGGCAAGAACGAATTTTAAAAATTTCATATGATAAATAAAACTACGGAGAACCTAACCCCAACTTAGGTGGAGGAAATAAGACCAAAACCTTTAGATAGAGGGAGGGGTATGTCGAGTCTGAAGGAAGATATAACAATGTCTCTAAGGGAAAAGAAAAGAAGAGGCAAGAAATTGAATTGCAAGGAGAATTCAAGAAGATTAAACCACCTAATTTTGATGAAGTGGTTGAGGAATGAGTAGAAACCTATTTGATTAATATGAACAAATACTTCCATATTTATGAGTATGAAGAGAACCTTAAAGATCGATTGGCAATATATCAACTACTGGGTATATCTACCCTGTGGTTGGAGGAAATTAAAAGTATACAAAAAATAGAAGAACAAGAAGTGACCTCGACAGAATTTCAAAAGAATTTTAAGGATAAGTATCTCACTAAATGATTTTATGAACAGAAGGAGAAGAAGTTTCATGATTTAAGGTTGGGTTAGTTGACAATGGATGAGTTAACAACCCGGTTCACCTCTCTATTAAGATATGTTCCATTCATTCTGGAAGAAAAGGGAAAGGTGCAGTGTTTCACGAGTAGCTTACTTTCCTTTATGTGAGAAAAATTGGAGTTTTATAACCCAAAGATGATGGATGAGGCAATTCGAATAACTAGAATTTGCTATTAGTGGATCAAATAGAAAGGAGGAGGCATGTGTAATGGCTCCTTTAAGAAAGGATAGAAATGTCTTATGAACAACAATAATATGAAAATTGTAGGTGGAAGGAATATCCATTCAAAACCTAAAACTAAATATAATGGGAAAGTATTTTAGAAAATAGCAACTCAAATTGAAAACAGGCAGACATAAGTCATGAACAAGCTAGAAAATAGTCAGCAACAAAAGCCCCCTTTGTAATGTTGGGGGTGCAGAGAACCCCACTACTACAATAATGGTCCTCATCATACACGTGCCGATCAGGTTGCTAATGTACTTAAAGCCTCTATAGTGGGTGAAGTAGCTAGAAGCATGCCTTGAATAAATGTAGCCTTGGATGATAGTCAAGCAGAATATCAGCTCACCATGGTGGAGTTGTAAGGTAAAATATCTAGCCATTCTGTTTCTGTTTTGGTAAACCTAGGTGCAAGCTTGATCTACATTAGTCCAAAAGTAGTGGAAAATTGTCATTTACAAGCAATGAAATTTAAAAATTTGTGGTTGGTGCAATTAGCTTCAGAGCTAAGTGGAGAGTAAATGATAAAATTGAAAATTGCCCTGTTAATATAGGAGGAAAACAAACTCAAATGGACCTAGACATATTATCTTTATGATCTTACGATATACTGGTTGGAATGGATTAGATAGAAAACCATTGGTCTATGGTAGATTGTAAAGCTAAGACTATTGGCTTTTTAGATGGAGAGGGAACTCGACTCGAAATTCAAGGAATTAAGAGAGATGCTAACACACGACCCATTACACCAACCATTTGGGGAAATGTATCTGGAAATGTTGTCAAATTTATGTTGTATAAGTGGGTTATACCAAGTCTAAGGATAAGACCCCCTCTGGAAAACACACCTATAATAGAAGATTTTATCGATGTATTTCCGAAACAAATAGCTGGTCTACATCCTAAGTGAGATTTTAATTTTATCATCGAATTAGTTCCTTGATTATACCCTATGTCCAAAGCTCCTTATTGCCTGATTGTACCTAAGTTAAGATGACTCAAGATGCAACTGCAAGAGCTTCTCGATAAAGGGTGCATCCGATCTAGTCTATCACCCTAGGGAGCACCAGTACCTTTTGTAAAAAATAAGGATGGTATATTACGATTATGTATTGAATACAGACAGTGAAATAAGCTTACCATTAAGAATAAATACCCTTACCTCATATTCAAGACCTATTTTATCACGTTAAGGGAGCTAGTGTGTTCTCTAATATAGATTTACATTCTGCACATCATCAGATTCGTATTAAGGATGAAGACATTTGTAAAACAACATTCCAAACTTGTTATGGTCATTATGAGTTCGTGGTATTTCCCTTTGGGCTTACCAATGCTCTTGTTTCACGAGTCTCATGAATGGTATATTGCACCCCTACCTAGATACGTTTTTCTTTATTTTAATTGACGACATTGAGATTTACTTAAGGAACATAGAGGAACATAAGAAGCACTTGAGGACAATGTTACAAAATTTTCTTGATAACCAACTTTGTGCTAAATACAACAAATTTGATTTTTTTAAAGAGCCGATTCAGTATTTAGGGCATACTATCTCGTCAGAAGGTATAGTGATAGACCCTAAAAAATCTGGAACATCATGGAATAGTCCATACCTAAAAATGTTGCTGACATTCGGTCCTTCACGGGGCTGGCTGGTTATTACTGTCATTTCATAGATGAATTTTCTAATGTTGCATATCCTATAACCTCCCTCTAAAAGAAAGGAAAAACTTTTAATTAGACAGCTAAATGCCAAAAACGTTTTGAACAGCTAAGAAAACATTAACCACCACCCCTCTATTAAGAATAGTTTACCCAGAAAATGAATACATAGTATGCATCATTGCAAGTCTGGAAGGATTTCTAGGAGTGCTGATGGAGGAAGGGGAGTTAATAGCTTACGAATCTCATAAGTTAAAAGAACATGAACAATAATATTCTTCTTATGATCTAGAATTAACTGTGGTATTTCATGCGTTAAAGGTTTGATGACATTATTTGTTGGGAAATAAATTCGTTCTAATGACATATCATAGTAGTTTAACAAGTTTTTTTAACTAGCATAATCTGAAAGCTTGACAAACTAGGTGGACTACATTCCTCAGTGAATTTGAATTCTAGATTAGGCATATTAAAGGTAAAGATAATCAAGTGGTTGATGCATTAAGTAGAAAGGCACATTGTGGATATGAAATTTCTTATAGTCAGATGAGAATTGATTTTTCTGCAAGGATTACAAAATATGCTCAATGGGAGCAGGTTGGAGAGGCAGAAAACTCTAATCAACAAAGTGATTATAGTATAAATAGTAATGGCTTTCTACTCTTTAGAGGTAGGTCAAGTATTCCTAATCAAATTTCCATTAAACAATTTACGTTGGATGAGTTTCAAAATAACCCATACCTAGCCCACTCGGGCTATCAAAAAATATTCTTTGCAATCAAGTAAGAGTACTATTAGTTGGACATGAGAAAATGTATTACTGAATATATGGGAAAGTGTTTGGAATGCTAGCAGGTAAAAGTGAGCATCAACACTCTGGTGGACTACTCCACCCTTTACCCATACCAAAATGGAAATGGGATACAGTTACTTTAGACTTTGTCACCCTCTTACCAAAGACTAACAGACAAAATGATTATAGTCCGACAGTATTAGATAAGCTAAGAAAAAAACACATTTTATACTAGTTAAATCCACTCTTAAGGTGGCCGAGGTTGCATATATTTTAATGAAGGAAATATTATGGTTGCATGGAATACCTCGGATGGTGATTTTTGACAGAGATGTAAAGTTTAGATCAACATTTTGGAAGGCTCTTTTCACCTATTTGGGTACATAAATTCAATTTAGCACTACCTATCACCCTCAAACCAATGGACATACTTAGTGTATTAATCAGGTAATGGAAGATATATTGCAAATGTATGTGATGTAGAAACCAACCAAGTGGGAAGAATACCTCGACCTATTTGAGTTTGCTTACAACGTCAAGTACCATGAATCTTTAAAAATCAGTCCTTTCAAAGCATTATATGGTAGGAAATGGACGGCACCCATGAATTGGAATAACCGTGAAAATAAGTTGGTATTAGGACCTAATACATTAGTGGATATGGAACAAGTAATTAGAAAAGCTCATGAGAATTTGGAAGCTGCCCAAGGCAGGAAGAAGGCTTACACAGAAAAAATAAGGAAGAAGGAACTTTTAAGGAATATCAAGTAGGGGATCGTGTATGTATCAGAGTTAAGCCAAAAAGAAGCACCTTGAGATGGGGTAATTCTGCTAAACTAGCACCTAGATATTGTGGACCTTTCCATGTTTTGGAAAGAATTGGGTCGGTGGCCTATTGACTGGGATTACCTATTCATATTCAGGTTCATAATTTGTTCTACGTATCTCTATTAAAACATACATGTATGATCCTAGACATGTGATTAAATGGAAAGAGGGGTAGGTAATTAAGAAAATATGTATATATGTTTTATTTATTTATTATAGTTCACTAAGTGATACATGTGTTGAATACATTTTAATAAACTATAATGTGGTACACATCGAGCCAAACGACAAGTTCCTAATAGATCCCCTACATAGTCTCGAGCAAAGAGAAATAAAATTTCATAGGTGAGTTGTCACTGAGGTTAAAGTGATATGGAAGCACTTTGCCCCCGAGGAAGCTACCCAGGAAGATAAGGACTTTATGTTTAATGCTTATATGAAAGTATTTGAGAGTGTTGGAACAAATACAGAGGACGATGTTTAATCAAGAGGGGGATTTGTAACACCTCTGAATGCATCACTCACCATAGTAATATTTGGTTACTTATTTATAAATATTGATCTTTAGACTATGTTCTTTTCTATTTTGATGGAAAACTCATAACTAGTTAGAAAATTTAGCAAAAGGACTCATAATGTAAAAAATCATAAATAGTAATTCCGAGAATCTCCAAACAATTATAAATAGTTGGAGGAGAACAATTGTGACCTTTCTCCTTTTGCAGGGGGGGGGGCGCAATGGGGTTTTCATTTTTTCGCTTCGGGTTGAAAATAAGGGGGAATATTTTCTTTTAGAGAATTATATTTCTAAATAAATCAGCAGTGATCTCGTACAGTAAGAGTATTGTTGACCTAAGGGTGTTCTTGAGTTTTTTTGGAGACTAGTGGAACCCCTTGGTTAGATAAGTTGATATACGAGCTAGACTCTACAGTCTTGTGGCTTAGAAAGTACCTCTCTAACCTAGTAGAAAAATATTTGGAGCAAGGAGCTAAGGGGAGAGTCTAGAGGTTATTCCCTTGTGGTTGGGAGGACAATTTTCCAAGGAATTCAAGCCATAAAATGGATAAGTGAATTAGAAATTTGTTTAAACTTTTAAATAAAGACTTGGAAAAGGATTATTATTATCCCAACTAATGAAGAAAGTTCTGCTTAAAGAGTAAAGTATGGTTTTATTACTAATGATCCTTTAAGAAAAGGGGTGGTTCCCTATTTGAATGTTTCTATAAACATTAGTTGTTGCAGAAGAGTCAATATACATATATGTACACTTTATTTCAACATTTTTTGTAAATATTATTGTTGTAGAAGCAGCTATAATATTATATATATAATATATATATATATTCTCCTGTGATTATTTATATATAGTACCACTGGCGATGGAAGTAAAATACAACTATATATTTACATTGTAAATTAGAGAATTCAGTAAACTAGTAATATGAGAAAACTAAACAAGGATCTTTGTGTGTTGTTTCTCACATAAAATAATCTAGATAACCACATACTCATAAAATGGAGATTACATATAAAAGTTGTGACAGTAGAGTTAACTATTTTCTTTCTTGAAATGGGAATAAAAGTATATAAAATAAATAAAGATGATATCCTGTTAATCTTCTTAAGAGCTCAAACAACTATGACCCAGATTTATTCTCATAGCCAGTCATGGATGATAGCTGAGAATGGTTATGTGCTAGTGTTGATGGAAGACATAATGTGAATGGAAAATATTGTTTTAACTCAGTCTTCTAATACATAAAAGAACTATAATAAATTAGGAAACAAATTTCTTGGCGGAAACACTTGCACTACTAAAAGGAAATAAATATTTACACTTTTAGGACTATTATAATATGTTCACAAACACCATTCGACAGCTTGAGAAGACTTTCTTTTGTTATCTTAAGTAAATAAGTAGTAAACTAGGAAATTTGAGCATTATAATCTAAATTAAAAACGTTTTAGAAGCTAAAAAGAAGAACCCAAAATGGGCGTTCAGGAAACAAATGTTTCCAAGAGGGTCATGGCCCAAATTTGGTTCAGACTCTTACAATAAGTGAAAACTATTAACTAAAAACAAAACCCCAATTGTTACAGAACATGATGAGGTTGTCGACATGAAAAGATAGATTAGAACAATCATCTAAGTCTAAACCTTGCCATAAAGCTCAAGAAATTTTTAGCACGTGAAGTTTGGGGTGCCATGGCATTTGGACAATAGGAAAAACCAATTACGCAACTAGAAGTTGAGTAAGCAGGAAGCGAGAATCATTACCTCAATGTAAACCTTGCTCAAAACAAGAACCCGATCAGTGATAAGATTTTATAGAATCAGTATGGAATATATGACATTAGAAACCAATACCTCATAGGTGGCACTTAGCATCATATTGGGCATCACCAGGAATGACATGAGAGCTGCAACAACCCTGTTTGCAACTAAGACAAGCAAATTTTCTAGTTAATGAAATTGGAAAATGTAAGGTCTCACCAAAAACTAAATAAAATGTCGACCTACATTACCTTGCATAGTGCTTGAAGGAGTCTCATGAAAACAATTTGGCATAAAGTTAATATAGGACAAATATGCCCTTGGCCGAAGATGGAGAAAGAGTCACTGTAGAGGGTTGCAACTAGTGCATGAGCCGAGGAAGAAAAGCTGAGACCTCCTTACACCAAAGGCATGAATGACTAGAGTGAAGTGAGGAAAAGGGCTATTGTTACCCTAACCATGTGGGAAACCCTTGTTGTTTTTTGATGAGGCGCTATGAGATCGATGATCTTCACGCTGCCAAGTGTTGGGGGTTGAGAGTTTGGAAGAGTCGAGGAGCAGCCAGTTGGAGCACACTAAATGGAAACCATTAATAATGCTTAACCCAAAGTCTATGTGAAGGGTTGAACTTTAATGATGAATTGCAAGGGTAGGGTGATGTAACATCCCTAAATAACTGGTTGTAAAATTATATAGTTGAGAAGGAGTTACGAATTAGTTAATAAATTAATTATTGATTTTAGTGAAATTAAATGTAGATGAAATCAAGAAGGAAATGATGGTGAAAGGTGTTAAGATTTTCTTGACATTCATTGGGGAAACTTGAATGTTAGACCTAGGAAGGGAGCACAGATTATAGAGACTGCCAATACTGTCACTGGCCCTGCGATGGATAGGAATTCATGCCCTCGATCATTTTCAGAAGTTGATTCACAATTTTCATTGTTCAGGATTTGTTTTTTTTAAAGCAAGCACTGCTTATATTATAATGGAATTCGGATCCCCTTCAATTGCCTCCACCACTTTAGTAGATTTCTTGTAGCTTGCATGTTAGGAAGGAGAATGGCGTTGGCTATCCATAACCATGCATTCCTATTTTTCGTGGCTTCTTTCGTTTGCTTAGTCATATCATATGAAATTACAATCTCACCAAAGGTTCAGGCTCTCTTTGTGTTTGGTGAATCGACTGTTGATCCGGGCAACAACAACTATATCGCAATTGCATTCAGGGGAAACTATGCTCTCTACGGTAGAGATTTCATTGGTCACCAACCCACCGGAAGGTTTTCCAATGGGAGACTGGCAACGTAGTTGTCGAAGGAAAAATATAAGTTGATCTCTTGAAATATTCTTTGTTTATGTGAATAAAAAGATTTGGTTAATAATGTCCACATTCCTTAAAGTAAATTCTATATTTACATGCACAAAGTATAGTTTGGTTATGATTACCAGATATTGCAAGTTTCCATGTATTAATATATTGCAGGGATATAAGTCCTCTTGGGAATATTTACTACTTAAGTTTATGCACATAGCACAGTAGAAGTTAAGTAGTTTTGTGATTTCCTGAGAGTGTTAATAGCTAAGTAGCTTCATTATTCTTTGGAATAAATTACACAAGGTTCTTTCTAAGTACCCAAAATATCTTCTTGAGAAAAGATGGTGAGACATGTAAACTTCTTGAGGACATAGTATGAAAATGACCAAGTTTTCTTTGAATAAAATATGTAGTGTGCATCTAGGCACACAGATAATCATTACCAACTTTATTGAAGAAAAAGTATGTTTTATACACGCATAAATAATAGACATTAGGATAGTTTCTTTTTAGAAAAAGTGTGCATACTTCATGTATGAAAATAATGGATTTTATGGCAGATATCTTGAAGCAAAAATAGAGATTCATTTCTTAGAAGACACATATGAATAGTGTTCATACATGAACCAGAATCCATACTAGTTTCATGAAAAGATTATGTTCTTGAAGTAAAAGTAATTGTGTTAGGAAAAAACACATGTTGCATGCAAGAAATGGATAGCCTTTTTGACATTGGAAATATGATTTTGTGTGTACGTAGAGAAAGTGATGATGTTATCTTTCTTGAAAATGAAATCTCTTGAAAAGATTGTCTTACTAGATGAGTTGTGTCGATTTCTTGATTTTGGTGCATAAAAGGTTAAGTTAACCTTGTTATTGTTTCTTGATTTTTATGCATAAATATGGGTATCTATAATAACTTCTTGAAAGGGAAGCATGAGAAACCTACATATAGGAAGATAGACAAAAAAGGTTATAATGACTTCCTTTTAAGAGAAAAGTATGTAATTGTTTATAGGAAATGATGGTAGAATTCTAAGAAGGAAACATGTGTTGTATACATTAAAGAAGGGCTATTATGATAGGCTATTGGATGCACAAAGAATAGTCATTGTGTTACAAAGATATGTTCATTGTATGGATCAAGGAACTATTGAGCCATATTTCTTTAGGAAAATGATATGTGATTACTTTTATGCTAACATAAATATTATCTTAGTTTCTTGTTGAATGAGATGTGTATGCACGTGAGATTTGTGTTAGCTTCATTAGAAAGGATACAAATTTTCATGCGGGAAAAGGCAACAGGTTGTGTGAGATTGCTTTATATATTTGCATGCATCAAAAGTAATAGCTAAAGGACCTGATTTGTTGATAAAGTTTATGTAAAATTTTTATGTAAGAAGATCATAGTTGATGTTGTAGTTAGTCCCTTCAAAGGTATGCATTAGTCTGTTGTCCTCTAAGAATATGTGCTTATGCGAAGCAAAATATTAGTTAATATTATTATTTATAAATGTAATCATGATATCAATGTTGATAATGATAACATGGGTAGGAAAAGTTGGATTACTTGAACAAGGTAACAATTATATTTAATGTTGTGGTAAGAAAAGGATAATGGTCCATGCAGATGAGTACGAGTTGTGGGATCATGAATTGCTAAAACAATCATGCCACATGGATGTTGCATGTGGCGATATATAGGTAAAGCGTTTCATGGAAAATATATCAATCAATTGTACAATGTTAAATTATATTTAAATCACAATATTTTTACAAGTACCTAAAAGGACTTAAAGAGCACCAACACTAGTCATCAACATGATAAATCACTTCACCACATGCACACTGTATTAACTCTCAGTAAAGAAATCCATAGATTACTTCTAAAAGTACCAAAAGAGCACCTAGATCTCTAATCATAAAAACAATCAATAACCGCACAAAGTGAAAATTGTCTTAGCCCCTTTTAAGACGTTTACAAGATTAATAATATGATAAAGGAATCAAAATCTCTAATAACTCCTTATTGAGCACTAAGCTCATTTCCTATTAAATGTGAATAACATATTTTACACAACTATATATAGAATTTTTAACATAACATATAGCTAATTAGTTAATTTCTTTAGCTATGAGAACCACAATAGGCTAAAGAATTCCCAACCCATGGGAACTGGTTTCCACAACCAGATCGAGTCATTTTCATATCCAGACAATTTCTTTGATAGAGACCTTACTAGGTCTAACATGGAATTTCACTATCCAACCAGTTCAAGAATTCCAATGACCACATAGGGTCCAATATAGGATTCTTCTTAGCAGCGTCTTTCCTTTTCCTCTTACAGCATCCCGTCTATGAGAAATTTTGGGCCTGCTCCAATAGGCTCCAAATCAACAGAGTTGCCTCAAGATTTTTACCCTCTTCACCATCTTGGCCAACTCTTTTCCCTTATTGAGATAATTTATCTCTAGGGAGAGGAAATCCAAGTAGACAAGTACCATCAACCCCTTCGGGAAGGTAATTACCATAAACCCAAGGCATTATAGCCTTTCAAAACTATCTGCAACTGTCTCGCATGTTAAGTTTCTCTTTTATCACTTTTCCCCAAAGTAACTTACATAATGAACCACATGAACGTTATCATTAACAAAATAAACATTCATGTACACCATGCATTTACACTTAACCCTCAACATGGGTCTAGAACATCTAGTTTGATAGGAATCATAATTAGCATACATGTTGTATGCATTCTGATTTCCAAATAACACAATCATGCATATCATATAACACTATTCTTGCTCATTATGATTGCAATTCTCATTGCAACATTTTACATGACGTGTTTACTTGTTGCCATTAAGTTACCACTACTTAATCGTATCGGCAACGTTAGTTATACATATGCATCATTTAACAAGTATTCACTTTCCAAGTCTTTTTAGTTTGAGGCACAATACTATCATGCATAAAAGTATATGCAAATATTCATTACTGTGTACATGCCAATGATATTTGAGGTAACAATCTAAACATTTCCAATTTTCCACAATGTATTGCCATCAACAAACCGATACAAGAAGCAACTACCATAATCACTTGTTTTTGAGTTGTGATAAGCTTAAATCGAATTCAATTCATGCAAATAAGTGCTATTAGTTAGTCATACAACACTAACCAATCACAATCACCAATCGTCTTAATGAAACCATGATAAAACTTAATAAAAAATTAGTTATTACAATCAAGTCTCACTACTTGACTCATTGCATATTTTCAATATCTAAAGGGGTTCTTCTAATGTTCTTTTAAGACAATTTGTCATCCTATTCAAGGAGGTTCCCCATAATTTATATTCATGCATTGACTCATTAAGTTTTGTTCATTGTAACTTCAATCTTGTTCAATAAATGCATCATTGTTATTGCCATATTTGCAAATCAAGAGTTGGTAGTTGATTGTCACTTTCCTCAATGAGTGTTCAATATTGTTCTTAAGTGCGACAAAAGTTTTATTGTCCTTTATCCTCATCAAGAAGTCAATGTCATGAACATATTTATGCATCAAACTTTATTACTTACTACTCAAAGCAATTATAAACATGAATCTCACATATCATGCAGAGAGTAGTGTACTACATAGATCAATATGTGAATGGTTAAACTCATACTTGAGTTAATGCCCACTGGTGGCGTACCTCAATTTATTTCCACTTACCAATTCCCAAAGGTGCCAGTGCTGCAATATTTAGCTCTGATACCACTTGTAACAGTGTAATGGTTAATGATGAATGTGGACTTGTGATTTGGTAATTACTTGTGGGTAATTTGTATAAAAAATTCTAACTCTCTGCTTTTACATGTGAGGCTACCGGGGTACGTTTCAGGTGAAAACAATATGTTTAATAAATCTAAAACATAGATTACATATATTATAAGTCCAAACTTGCATGCTGGGTCACTGTAATTGTTCGCATATAGCTTAGATTGCATATTTAATAATGTCATTCAATGCGAAAGATATATAAATACATTGACAATGTAATGTTTAGTGGTATAGGTAGTTTTTTCTTCTTTGATAAATGTATATATATATATATATATATATATATATATATATATATATATATATATATATATATATATATATATATATATATATATATATCTATATATATATATAATATATTATATCTATATATATATATATAGATAGAGATAGATAGAAGAGAGAGAGGGGCTCATGTAATAAACCAATTTTAATTTATTGTTATAATATTTATTTTAAAGGAAAATCATTATTAAAAATAACCTATATAATTTATTTATCTTTATATTAATTTTTTACAACATGCCTCTTCTTCTACTTAAAATTAAATTTCCTTCCCTTATATGGCTTTTTTTATAATATAGCATTTTTTTCTTTGTAATGAATGAGAAAAACTTGTGACATTGGCATCAAAATCCTTTGTAAAGAAAAGCATTTCAACTAAAATTTAACATCATATAGCAAGTTTGAATTGAAAATTAGATTTAAATTTATTTAGAGAAAGAAAAATTATATTTTTGAATTCAAATGTGATAAAATATAAACTACATGATTTATTTTCTTTATATAAATTTTTAGAATTTAGGTCTTCTGCCACATCTCCACTTATATTTCATCATATGGAGGCTTCTTTCACACACTTTTATTCACCACAACACTTCCTTCATATATGCATGAACTCTTTTTTATGTTATGTATGAAAGAAACATACTCAACAAAACCAATAGCACTGAAAATCCAAGTATAATTTCTTTTCTTACTTCTCTATTTCAATTTATTGTTTTCCTTTTTATTTTTCAAATTTAATTATTTTCATTAATAAAATGTTATATATATATATACATTTTACCTTAACAAATAGGTAAATATTTATCTTTAAAATATAACTAATATAAATCAATTGAATTTTATTGTTATAATATTTAAACAAAATAATAAAGAATATTATTATTAAGTAGACTATATAATTTATTTTCTTTATTTCAGTTTTTTTCATAGGTTCAATTATTAACTACAATTTTTACTTTATTATTTAAAATCTATCATTTAAATATTTATTTGGTTAAATTGTGTATATTTTTTTATTTAGCATTGTAGAGTATTTGAATCTTTTATTTATAAATATTTTATAAAATGGTAAGATTTTATATAAATATTTGATATTTAATTTTATACTTATATATCGTATTTTTTATAAATTTAAGAAATTAAATAAAAAATAATTAATATTTAACTTTAATTTTATTTTAAACTTAAACTAATTTTATATGTGCGGGAGAAAATTTGTTCTCCTTTCTCATCACATGTGTTCTCTTCCTGCATATACCTTCTCTACACATCAATTTATATAAATGTTTAAAGAACTAAATTAAAATCCATGTGAGTTCAAAAGCCATGTGAATTCTTATATATGAAGATATAGTAGAAAGTGAAGTTGGGAAAATAAAATATTACCTATGTTCTAATTATTTAGATAAGATATTACATATTTTGCAATATATTATTAAACCTATAATTTCATAATATAGAAATATGTAGTTTTAACTAGTATTGTAACCAATAAAATATATAAATATTTATGAGTTATATTTTCAAAATGATATAGTTATAATCAAATTTACATTTCTAAAAATTATACATTTTAAACACATCAATATTTTTATATATTACATAATACCTACCGTCCATAAGATACGACCAAAACAGAAAACAAAATAATACACTACATTTTCAAATATTTATAAATAGCATGAACATATATTTCAAAGAGACTCCTGCTCAACCCTTTCAAAGAAAACAAAAATAATCTCGCCTAGGAATTGACGAGTGAAACCATCTATATATTCCACACTCTTAAAACCATGAAAATGGAAAAAGAAAAATGGTGGCAGACCCTCGATCCAAGATTTTTTTCCTTCGTTCTCAACAATCAAGGAAACGGATTTCTCCCTTGGTTCTCTGGCGTTAAATCCCACGTGTCTCTCGTTCCTTTTTGCTTGCGGCGTTAACCCTTTTACTCTTATTAAGTTAAAATTATTATTACGTTGGCCTAGGAAGTCCCTTTAACGGGCGAACCCTTTCACCTTCTTTATATTAAAGTGATTCCAGGTTCAATATCCATATATATATATATATATATATACTGGGGTCCTACGTGAAACATGCCCAGCAACCCTTTAATCATGTTTGGCCTCATTCCTTCACGATAATTTGAAAGTCCACACCATAAATTTAATGACAGGTTCGTCCGTATCATCTTATATGATGATTCAACACTTGAAACAAGGTCTGACGGTCCCACTCCAAATTGGAAGTCAGGACTCTCACCTCACTGATTCTGTGGCCTTCTCCAAAACCTGACCTCCGACTGGTAACTCACAGAAGCAGGGGTTGGAGATCAACACTCATTTCCATCATCATCCCATTGTACCTGACTTCTCCCAGAGCCAACTACGATGACGATCTTTCGGTGACGACCAAAACAATAAAAGCCCGATTGAGCTGGCCTAAGATGCGTTGGGAGTGACAATGTCGTTGTTTATAACTCATCCAACTGCAAACCCGACTTCAGCCTCTGAAAACTTACGGACAGCAATCCCAACTAAATATATAACCCTTCTCGGCGACGTACGAGCGCGATCACCTCATGGCAGATCACCTCATTTAACTCTCACCTATACGCAACCAATTTTGATAGGAAGATTTGCAGGCTTTACTGCTAGCTATCAAGGACGATAGGTGCTAGAGTGCTATGAAAGTGAAAGTTAAGGTGACTTTACTTTTATTATATTATTTATTAAATAATATTGTTATCTATACTAAGCTGTGAGTTGGATTTAAACCATGAAAATGTTTTCCAAATTATAGTTCTACAAAATTTGATTACATCGAGTTATTTTCATATAACAATTTTCAATCTATTTCACTGCAATAGATTTTTATTTTGTTTAACTCACATATAAAAATATGTTATTATATGTTATTTTAAAGGATTTTTTTGTTAAACCGTGTCATATTTTTTCTCGTTGAAAAATTAGAATGTTTAAAAAGATAAATTATTTAGAAAAAGGTCTTTTATTCTTTAAATATTTAATAAGATTTGAAGTGCCTAAACTTTTTTTTTATATATATATTAACTTATTATATAAATTTGTTAGAAGATTTTTAAATTTTTTTACAAAGATGCAAATTTATATTATTATTATAGTTTTTTAATATATTAAACATAATATAATATTAAGATTTTAAGTTGAATATTATTTTTAAATTAAAAAAATTATGTGTAAAAGAATTTTTTTCTTCCTTCCCTTCACATTTCCATTTTCATGTACATACTTTTCCTTTATTCTGCATACATATCTTAGTAGGTACACATGTCCTTGTGTTACAACAACACGTGAAATTCTTTTTAAAAAAAGTCATGTTAAAATATATTTTTTATATGGGGTTAATGAGCTATATTATTATCAATATTGTTTGCCGTCAATGTTTTTTTCTTCCCCAAAAAAGTTATCATTGAAGTGAAATTATAGATTGATGTTGGTCATAACATATAATTTAACATCAATTCTTCTCCAAAAACGTTATGTATTTCTTTCATTATAGATTTTATATTAGAACTTTCAATACAATGAAACAATTATTTTTCTATGTACATTAAATTGACAAATTTATTTGATTGTTAGATTTTCTTTTGCTTATAGTATATCTAAACCATATTTTCCCACTTTCTCAATCTAGAGCTATAAATCATCTTAACTCATTTTTTAAACTTCATACTAGTTTTAGACTTAAATCTTAGTAATATTTTTATAGTAATTTTATAATTTTTCTAATTACCCTATTTACAACTACCAATTCCATATTTGTCCACACTTTATGTAATAGTGGTTATCAGATTTTTTTAAGATTAAAATCCATGTGAATTCAATAACCATGTGAATTTGTACACATGAAGACAAAGTAAAATGTAAAATTATTCAATCAAAAAATTATTTTTCTCTATTTACAATCATGTAAGTTGTTATATCTTTTAAAATATTTTATGAAATAGAAAGAGAGAAAATTAATACGCAACATTTTTAATAGTAACATGCTTTTATAATATTTTTGAAGGTTATGAGTTGTTTTTTTATCTCTAAATAAATAATTCTATTTTAGAATTTTAAAAATAAATATAAAAGGTGTAAATATATTTTATTTTAATAGAAATTCTAAAACTTTAAATGTTTTTAAGTTTTACATTTTAAATTGTAAGGCCCCGAAACTGATGTAAATATTTAATTTTACTATATTAAATAAAAGATTACTGAAATTAACAGTTGGAATTTAATTATATTGTTTCTCTTGTTTTAAGTAATGACTCTTGAAAGTTAGAACTTCCCAAGAAAGGGAAGGCCGACAGTTGTGGAATCTTTCCCAAACCCCAACCATCTTTCCCTAACTGGAAGGGGTTTCCAGATGAAAAGGGAAGGAGGACGGAAAAGGAGGGGTTCACTGTGCTGTAAGGACAGACAGGGAAGGGAGAAGGAGGAATGGGCTAAGTCTGGTAAGGACCAAATAGCCAGGCACGGAGTGCCAACAACTTGTTGACGGACAGTGGTCCTACAAGTAGCATGGAGGGGAGGTTCGGTTCTTGAGGAACGAATCTCGTGGATGGGAGGCAAATTATAAGAAATTGGAAAATAGGTAATCTCGATTTCTGTGAGAAGGGCTAAGTATCTGAAGAACTAGGTAAGCAACTGAACCCTGTAAACTATTTCTTTTCTTTCTTGAAAAAAGGGGCAGGAAAGAAAATGATCAGTAAATATTATCTGAGTTTAAATTGCATGACGCTGTTCATTATAACATAAACTAAACTCATTTTAAATTGCATGACGTTATTCATTATAACATAAACTAAACAGTACATGGTGGAGTAATTTAACATAGAAACATAGCATATTCTGCTAGAACGAAACCATAAAACAGAGTACATGTAACAGCATTGCAACATAACAGGAATGGCAATGAATTAATTGGTTATTCTCTGTCTACATATATATATTATCCCGTGTTGTACATTAGAAAAGACCGTGAGAAATTCTCACCTATTTTAAAAAAAATTAGAACCTCATTAGGAACAATGTAATTAGGAATTAAATTATCCGCGATGGATAGACAATTGTTCAATGCAAAATTAGCCATGAAATTGAACAATAGAATTCAAGAACAGTGCTAAAGATTAATGGACTTGCGGCTTCATCTGGAGGAATTACCACAAAACCCCTACCTCGTATCGTATGAATGACAGGACACGGGTCAGGAACGGATTCTATAACTCATAAAAAGGGTTTTAAATAAGACCTTAAGCCGAGTTCCAGAACGAGATTCGGAGGATTTCTTTTGGAACGACGGACGTTTCGGGTTACCGAAAGTATCCACACAGAAGACTCAGGAAAACCAAGCTCGTATTCTCCTGCTACAGGAGTAACGACTATGAACATTGATAATAATAAACTCAGGCCGCAATAACATAACGAAGTATGTAAACATGGGTTAATTCATACAAAATTTAAGGGTTCATATAACTGCCGGAGTCGACACAGTAGCCGTGGTTAGAACCCTGTGTACAAGAAACCTGTCTAAATATTAAACCATAACAACATTTGAAATAGAATTACCGGCTCTTTGGCAAATTGGGGAAAAATACTAAGAAGGTCGATTATCCATTCCAGGCAATGGAATTCCCTCTACAAATGAAAGAGTGCACTGGACTTGGTGGGATAAAAGCAATCTGAGTAATAACAAAGCGCGAGATTCAGTGAATCAACGTACCATTTTGATTCAATTATAAAGCTGTTAAACATAACACTGTATTCCAGAGCTAAAAACATTTTATAGCAACATATCATAAAAAAAAACGATAATGGAAACAGTAAAAAAGTATATATATAAGGAACGAGAGATTTACATACAAAACAGTCTTTCCAGTAACCAAACGCATAAACCTAGAACCGGGTATAATATATGCGGAAGAATTAACAAATGTTTAGCTGTAGCCAGCTGAATAAATATAGTTTATAGCTAACCTAACTCACCCAAAATCGGGTCGACACCATGTATGAACTATATCTATAAATTTTAGAGCAGTAAACCCGGAAATATTTCCGTTCACCCAACGACACATAAATTAATTACAGTAAACAAAAACCCAGTAAAGGAGTACTGCTCCTCCTTAAGGCGAGATTGGCGACCAAAATACCAGCACTCAGGAAGGGCCAAGAGCCATGGCGAGTTGAATAATTTCCACCCTTTGAACAGAGACTTACCAAAGAACAATGGGTTCTTGCCTGAGGACGATGGCCTTCCCCATTCATGAACCGGCATGATTCCATCTGTCTGCAAACAACAACAACGCATGCATGGGATTAATGGAAACTCCCAGGGATTTGGCGATTACTTCAGAACAAAAGAAAGCAAGCAAACCAAATGAACGATAAATCGAGTTAAGGCATCAGCATTTACCTGTGAAGTCATCGTCATCGTCAACCAAGGAGACGGGCTCGAACCGGGTTCCTACTTCGAATCCATTCCACAGAGGTAAAATCGCTCCAGAGCAAACCTCCGCAAGAAATCTACAACCAAATGAATTCGCGGCCGATGCTTTCGAGGTTGATGAAAGCACAGATAGCTCTCCACTATCCGATCGTGAGAGAGAAGCACCATCGTGGATCCAGATGTGTTTGCCGAGCAGATCTGGTGAGACCGAACGGTCCACGAGGTTATCACATGTAAATACAACAGAGAATTAATTAGAGTATGTATTATAATCGGCCCGCGTTAGGGTGAGGCGGCCTCATAAACGAGGTTTAATATTAAATATAGCGGAGTATTAAATGGTGTATGAATTACAACTAGCCCACCTTAGGGTGAGGCGGCCTCATAAAACGAGGCTGAATATTAAATATAGTTGAGTAAAAATTAGTGTATGTATTATAACTGGCCCACCTTAGGGTGAGGCAGCTTCGTAAACAAGGCCTTAACATTATCAAATGTAATACAGTCAATTAAATTCTTGGAAATTAAGTGCACCTTGATTTCCATGTAACCACAAATTTGATTAGTATGGGTAGTACCGTAACAAGCAGTAAAAATGTAATAAGTGAACGATAATAATAGTTAAATATTTTTTTTTTCTTTTTATGACGAGAAACGTTACAAGTGGTATCAGAGCAAAGGTTTCAAAACTGTGGCCTCTGGGAGATAAATGAGTGAAACAAATTGTTCATATGCTATCTATATAAATTAAAAAAAAAATTGCTTTGTTATGTTAATTATTTCCTCTGAACAGGTTCTTAGGAAGAAAATGAGTCAATTAAAATGAGAAGGGCAGGCAGCGGACCCCATGGGTTCGTAGCTGGTTAGGGATCCACAATAAGCCCTGGAAGAAACCTGGAGTTATCGGTACAAATTGGGGAAGAGACTCGAAATACAAAACACACAATGTTGGAATCCGTAAAAGAACTGAGGAATGAAATAGCATGATTACGAGAGGATAATGCTAGAATAAATATTGAACAGGAAATAATTCTAAAGAGTTTATTAGACAAACAGAACCAGCAATTGCCAAATCCTAGTGCTGAACCGCAGAGAGGGTCGGAAGAATAAATCCTCCATATAGAGCTGGAACGATCAGAAGGAGGCAATGAAGAGCAAGAAGAATGTTCTGATAACGCTTCCGAACAACAGACATCAAAGAGGAAGCGGATCAAACTGCAAGGTGAATTTCGCAAAATCAAGCCGCCGCATTTTGACGGGGAACAAGAAGAGGTAGCGGAGGCATGGTTAATCAATATGAACAAATATCTTCAGCTGTACGAATACGATCAAAACCTCAAGACACGCTTAGCTATCTTTCAATTACAGGGGAAAGCCACTTTATGGTGGGAGGAAGTTAAAATAGTGAAAGGTGTAAATGAGCAGAATGTTACCTGGGACAAATTTTAGAAATATTTTAAAGAAAGGTATCTAACAGAATGGTTTTATGATGAAAAAGAAAGAGAATTTCATGATTTGCATCTGGGGTAGCAGACCATGGATGAATTTATCACTCACTTCACCTCACCACTTCGCTATGTACCTTATATCAAAGAAGAGAAGGCTAAAGTACAAAGATTTATCAGCAGTTTACCCCTGTACATGAGGGAGAGGATTGAATTTGACAATCCGAAAACTATGGACGAAGTTATACGTAAGGCAAGAATCTGCTATCAGCAAAGTAAAATGAAAGGAGAAGTCGCAGGAAAAAAAGGAACTGACAAAAGAAACAACAGATTGGTTGGAAATAGTAAAGGGAGCTGTGGAGGAAGTAATAGAAGTTTTGCAAAAGGACCACACACCAGGAACTTTCAGAAAAATTCACTCAAAACAAGGCCAACCAGTGAATCAAGGACCAATGAGCCCCCTGGTAAATTGGACAACAAGGTAACAGCAAGACCCCCTATACAGTGTTGGGGCTGTGGCGGACCTCATTATATTAAGCACTGTCTGCAACGAAAGGGGAATGAACAGATCTCTCAACTTCAAGAAGCATCGACTATTGGGGACGTGGGACGAAGTATACCCCGGATTAATGCTGCCTTAGAAGACTGTCAAGCGGAGTACTAGCCGACTATGGTGGAACTCGAAGGTAAAATTTTAGATTTTTCTGTAAATATTTTAGTTGACCCAGGAGCTACATTAAGTTACATTAGTCCCAAGGTGATAGAGCACTATAAATTACAGGCTGTAAAATTTAAAAACCCTTGGCTGGTACAACTGCCTACAGGGGTTGAAAGGCAGGTGCTTGCTAAAGTTATTGACTGTCCGTTAAGGGTAGCTAGACAACCAATAATAGCAGAGTTGAATGTGCTTCCCCTTGGTTTCTACGACATTCTAATCGTCATGGATTGGTTAGAAAAACACTAGTCCTTTGTTAATTGCAAAACAAATACTATCTAATACAGGGATGAGTTGGGGATACAGCAGGAGTTGCAAGGAATTAAGCGGCCAATACAAATTCGGCCAGTAATCGCATCTTAGTTAGCAAAGTGTATTAGGAAAAAGTGCCAGATTTATGCCATCCAGGTGGGCTATGCGGACTCAAGAGACAAAACGACCTTGTTAGAAAACATTCTTGTCATACAAGAATTTGTTGATGTATTTCCCGAGGAAATTCCCGGATTGCCACCTACAAGGGACATAGACTTCGCCATCGAATTGATACCAGGGGAAGCACCCGTATCATGAGCGCCCTATCGAATGAGCGTACCAGAGTTGACGGAATTAAAAATGTAGTTACAGGAACTGCTGGATAAAAATTATATTTTCCCTAGCGTGTCCCCATGGGGAGCTCCAGTGTTGTTCGTTAAGAAAAAAGATGGAACCCTTCGTATGTGTATAGACTATCGTCAGCTGAACAAACTGACCATCAAAAACAAGAACCCTCTACCCCGGATTGATGAACTCTTTGATTAGGTGAAGGGGGCAACAGTGTTTTCTAAGATTGATTTACGATCAGGTTATCATCAGATTAGAATTAAGGAAGAAGACATCACTAAAATAGCGTTTAGAACTAGGTATGGACATTATGAATTTGTGGTGTTACCTTTCAGATTAACTAATGCAGCTGCAACTTTTATGTGTTTGATGAACAACATATTTCATCAATATCTGGACAGATTTGTATTAATATTCATTGATGATATATTGATATAATCCCTCACTATGGAAGAACACAAGGAACACCTCAGATTAGTACTGCTAACACTTCGGAAACATCAGTTTTATGCTAAGTTTAGCAAGTGTGACTTTTACAAGGAAGAAATACAATATTTGGGCCACATAATCACAAGGGGCGGGATTGCAGTAGACCCTGAAAAGATAAAGACCATAATAGAGTGGTGTGTACTAAAATACGTGGCAGACATTAGATCTTTTATGGGATTACCAGGATATTACAAACGTTTTGTAGAAGGCTTCTCCAGGGTAGCTTCCCCTATCACCTCTCTACAGAAAAAGGGAAAGGTTTTCAGATGGACCCCGGAATGCCATAAAAGTTTTGACCAAGTTAAACATCTACTCACCATGGCACCCATCTTGAGTATAACAGACCCTAATAGAGATTATGTGGTGTGCACCGACGCGAGTAAAGAAGGTGTGGGGGGCGTGTTGATGCAAGAAGGCAAGGTAATTGCCTATGAATCCAGAAAACTTAAGGAGCATGAACATCAATACTCTACCTATGATTTGGAATTGGATGTCGTCATACACACATTAAAGATGTGGCGGCATTATCTTGTGGGAAGGAAATTTTTGCTGATGACCGACCACCATAGTTTGACCAACTACTTTAGTCAACCCACTCTGAACGGCAGGCAGGCAAGGTGGGTAGATTTCCTCAATAGTTTCGATTTTGAAATTAGACATTTAAAAGGAAAAGAGAATCGAGTGGCCGACGCCTTAAGTCGGCAGGTCCACTGTATATATGAGGTTTCCTATAGTAATTGGAAAATTTCCTTTGAGGAAATGATAAAAAGGACAGCAGAACAAGATGGTGTATACCAGCAAATAAAACAACAAGTACAACAGTTCAGAAATGAGAAAAAAAAGCAAGGATATGATGTAGATAACGCTGGAATACTATACTACAAGAAAAGGCTATATGTACTTCATCAAAACACTATTAAAAAATTGATTCTCGATGAATTCCATATTAGCCATTATGTTGGACATCCTGGTTATCAGAAAATGATCACTACAATACGTAAAGAATACTATTGGCCAGGAATGAAAAAGAATGTGGCTAAGTATTTGGCCCAATGTTTGGAATGTCAACAAATTAAGGCACAACATTAACATCCAGCAGGGCTATTACAACCATTACCTATTCCGGAATGGAAATGGGAAACCATTTCTATGGGCTTTATAACAGGACTGCCTAGGACAAAGAAGAATAACGATTCTATTATGGTGGTGGTTGACAAGCTGAGCAAAGCAACACATTTCATACCTGTACAATCCACCTATCGGGCTGTACAAATCGCCCATATCTTCATTCAAAATGTGTTCAAATTACAAGGACTTCCAAAACAATAATTTCATATCGTGACGTGAAGTTCACATCAGCCTTTTGGAGGACACTCTTTATAGAGTTAGGAACGCAGCTGAACTTCAGTACAGCATACCATCCTCAGACCGATGGGCAGACAGAGCGAGTGAATCAGGTAGTTGAGGACATGCTACGAGCATATGTGATGCAACAACGCACACAATGGGAAGAATATTTGCATTTAGTTGAATTTGCTTACAATAACGAATATCATGCTTCGCTACAAATGAGCCCTTTCCAAGTATTATATGGACGGAAATGTTGCACACCCTCGAGCTGGAGTGGCCCTGAAGACAAACTAAGATTGGGACCAGAGATGCTTAAAGAAATGGAGGATATGGTAAAAAGAGTGTTCTCCAATTTAAAAATCACTCAAGATAGGAAAAAGAGTTTTGCTGATCGGAAAGAAGGTACAAAGAATATCAAGTCGGTGACCACGTCTATGTAAGAATTCAAGCTCGAAAGAGTACATTAAAATGGAGTGGGTGTATCAAATTGGCACCCCAATATTGTGGACCATTCCACGTCTTGGCAAGAATCAGGCCCGTGGCTTACCAACTCGCCCTGCTAAGTCACATTCGAATCCACAACGTCTTCCATGTATCTATTTAAAAAAATATGTTTATGACCCCAAACATGTAATTCAATGGCAAGACATACGAGTAAGGATTAGTTCTAGCAGATCAGTTTCAAGATTTTCTTAACAAGGAAACTGACTTGGAACATTACGTATTGCAGGTCAAACCGGAAGGCGAAATCTTTGTCGAGCCGCTGAGCATTCTTGACCGGAGAGAAGTACAGTTGCGGAAGTGAGTTATTACCCAAGTTAAAGTGCAACGGAAGCACTTTGGGCCTGACAAGGCCACTTGGGAAGACAAAGAACTCATAAGGAAGGCTCACTCGGAGCTGTTCCTAGCCAATGGACATCCGGACGTTGTCGAAATTTCAGGGGGGGAAGGTGTAAGGCCGTGAAACTGATGTAAATATTTAATTTTACTACGGTAAATAAAAGATTACTGAAATTAATAGTTGGAATTTAATTATATTGTTTCTCTTGTTTTAAGTAATGACTCTTGAAAGTTAGAACTTCCCAAGAAAAGGAAGGCCAGACAGTTGTGGAATCTTTCCCAAACCCTAACAGTCTTTCCCTAACTAGAAGGGGTTTCCAGATGAGAAGGGAAGGAGGACGGAAAAGGAGGGGTTCACTGTGCTGTAAGGACAGACAGGGAAGGGAGAAGGAGGAATGGGCTAAGTCTCGTAAGGACCAGATAGCCGGGCATGGAGTGCTAACAACTTGTTGATGGATAGTGGTCCTGCAAGTACCACGGAGGGGAGGTTCGATTCTTGAGGAACGAATCTCGTGGATGGGAGGCAAATTATAAGAAATTGGAAAACAGGTAATCTCGATTTCTGTGAGAAGGGCTAAGTATCTGAAGAACCAGGTAAGCAACTAAACCCTGTAAGCTATTTCTTTTCTTTCTTGAAAAAAAGGGGTAGAAAAGAAAATGATCAGTAAATATTATATGAGTTTAAATTTCATGACGATATTCATTATAACATAAATTAAACAGTACCTGGTGGAGTAATTTAACATAGAAACATAGCATATTCTGCTAGAACGAAACCATAAAACAGAGTACATGTAACAACATTGCAACATAAGAGGAATGGAAATAAATTAATTGGATATTCTCTGTCTTCATATATATATTAACCTATGTTGTACATTAGAAAAAACCGTGAGAAATTCTCACCTATTTTAAAAAAAATTGGAACCTGATTAGGAACAACGTAATTAGGAATTAAATTATCCGCGATGGATAGACAATTGTTCAATGCAAAATTAGCCATGGAACTGAACAATAGAATTCAAGAACAGTGCTAAAGATTAATGGACTTGCGGCTTCATCTGGAGGAATTACCACGAAACCCCTGCCTCGTATCGTATGAGCGACAGGACAGGGGTCAGGAACGGATTCCGCAACTCATAAAAAGGGTTTTAAATAAGACCTTAAGCTGAGTTCCAGAATGAGATTTGGAGGATTTCTTTTTGAACGACGGACGTTTCGGGTTACCGAAAGTATCCACACAGAAGACTCAAGAAAAACAAGGTCGTATTCTCCTGCTACAGGAGTAACTACTATGAACATTGATAATAATAAACTCAGGCCGCAATAACATAATGAAGTATGTAAACATGGGTCAATTCATACAAAATTTAAGGGTTCATATAAGTGTCGGAGTCGACACAGTAGCTGTGGTTAGAACCCTATGTACAAGAAACCTGTCTAAATATTAAACCATAACAACATTTGAAATAGAATTACCGGCTCTTTGGCAAATTGGGGAAAAATACTAAGAAGGTGGACTATCCATTCCAGGCAATGGAATTCCATTTGCAAACGAAAGAGCGCACTGGACTCGGTGGGATAAAAGCAATCTGAGTAATAACAAAGTGCGAGATTTAGTGAATCAACGTACCCTTTTGATTTAATTATAAAGCTGTTAAACATAACACTGTATTCCAGAGCTAAAAACATTTTATAGCAACATATCGTAAAAAAAAAAACGATAATGGAAACAGTACAAAAGTATATATATAAGGAACGAGAGATTTACATACAAAACAGTCTTTCCAGTAACCAAACACATAAACCCAGAACTGGTTATAATATATGCGGAAGAATTAACAGATGTTCAGCTCTAGCCGGCTAAATACAGTTTATAGCTAACCTAACTCACCCGAAATCGGGTCGACACCATGTACGAACTATATCTATAAATTTCAGAGCAGTAAACCCGGAAAGATTTCCATTAACCCAGCGACACATAAATTAATTACAGTAAATAAAAACCCAGTAAAGGAGAACTGCTCCTCCTTAAGGAAAGATTGGCGACCAAAATACCAGCACTCAGGAAGGGCCGAGAGTCATGGCGAGCTGAATAATTTCCACCCTTTGAACAGAGACTTACCGAAGAACAATGGGTTCTTGCCTAAGGACGATGGCCTTCCCCATTCATGAACCGACATGATTCCATCTGTCTGCAAACAACAACAATGCATGCATGGGATTAATGGAAACTGCCAGGGATTTGGCGATTACTTCAGAACAAAAGAAAACAAGCAAACCAAATGAACGATAAATCGGGTTAAGGCATCAGCGTTCACCTATGAAGTCATCGCCATCGTCAATCAAGGAGATGGGCTCGAACCGGGTTCCTACTTCGCATCCATTCCGCGGAGGTAAAATCGCTCTAGAGAAAACCTCCACAAGAAATCTACAACCAAATGAATTCGCGGCCGATGTTTTCGAGGTTGCTGAAATCGCAGATAGGTCTCCACTGTCCAATCATGAGGGAGAAGCACCACCGTGGATCCAGATGTGGATGCCGAGCAGATCTGGTGAGACCGGACAGTCCACCAGGTTATCACATGTAAATACAACAGAGAATTAATTAGAGTATGTATTATAACCGGCCCGCCTTAGGGTGAGGCGGCCTCATAAACAAGGTTTAATATTTTAAATATAGCAGAGTATTAAATGATGTATGAATTACAACTGGCCCGCCTTAGGGTGAGGCAGCCTCATAAAACGAGGCTTAATATTAAATACCGTTGAGTAATAGTTAGTGTATGTATTATAACTGGCCCGCCTTAGGGTGAGGCGGCTTCGTAAACGAGGCCTTAACATTATCAAATGTAATACAATCAATTAAATTCTTGGAAATTAAATGCGCCTTGATTTCCATGTAACCACAGATTTGATTAGTATGAGTCGTACCATAACAAGCAGTTAAAATGTAATAAGTGAAGGATAATAATAGTTAAATAAATATTTTTTTTTTAATGATGGGAAACGTTACATAAATCTATTAATGTTTTAATGTGAACCTGTATTTTGAATTTTTTATTAATTTATAGAACTAATCAAATCTTTGAATTGTGTTTCAATATTCTTTTATTATATGTCGATTTTTTAATTATATATATATATGAGAGTCAATTTTCTTATCGCAATGTTTGTATAGATTTAGTTGCAAAATATTTTACTTAGTTTTGTGTTATTTTAAATATTTATTTGCTTAAAATTTGTTATATGTTTTTTATTAAAAGTTATAGAATGTTTAAATAAATAAGTCATTTTAAATTATTTTTTAATTATTTAAACCGTTGAAAAAAATTAAATTGATAAGCTTTGAATTCTTTCCCTATCACAATTATTTTATATATTTATTAATTTTACGAATTATTAACATTATTATATTAAATTTAATTATAATATTTGAATTTATAAATTATCTTATAGGAAATATATTTTTTATGTAAATATAGTATATATAACTTTATAACTCTATAACGTAAATTTTTATAATTTAAAATATTATAATAAATAAATATTTTAATATTTAACTTTAGTATTATTTTGAGATCAAAATAATTTCCTATATATAGAAGAAAGATTGTTTTCCTTACTCTAAACACATACCCAAATAGGGGTTCCTTACATCTATTGTACACCTTCTTATGCATTTATATTTTTTCGAAAAGAAACATTGTTACTTGAAAAAGGCTTTGTATATATGTTTGAAGAACTATAAAATTATTGATTTTTTTGACTTTCATTATAGAGTCATCTTCTTCTCCCAAAAAAATTTTCCATTCCACTCCAAATTTTTGGCAAAAAGGTATTTCTTTTTTATATAAATTGATTTTGGAAATAACATATAATTTAATTTAATTTGTATTATATGCATTGGATAATCAGTGAAATTAAAATAATCGTATTTATTTGTGAGTTAAATTGACAGAAATTTATTTTGTTGTTGAAGCTTTCTTTTTCTTTTATTGTATCTAAATTGTAGTGTTTCACTTTTCCGATTTAGAAATACAATTCTTCGTACCTTTTTTTAGTTTTTTAGACTTCATTTTGAAAATCCCATATTTTCAAACAAATTGTGGTTATTAATTTCAAAATCCATGTGAATTCCTTCCAATGAAGCAAAGCAGATTCGTAATTTGTTCAACGGAAAAATTAAAATATTACCTTATTTACAATTACATAACAATATCACTTCCCCATTATCAGTTGGAAGCAAAGGAAATTGACTAGAGGTTGATTTTGAATTTTAAATAAAATTTTCAATTTTTATGCTTCAAAAATAATTTATAAATTTATAAATATTGATCATGAGTAGAGAAATAATAAATCTTTAAATATTTTTAAGTTTTGAATTATAAATCTATTTACATTTTAATATAAATATTTGTTATACGTTTTATTAGCTTATATACTGTTGTAAGTAAAGATTTGAATGATAATTTAATTGCTTTTATTAGATTTAAATTTTTAGATATTTTTATTTGGGTTATGTAAGTTTTTTATCATATATTTTTTGATTCATTTTATTTTAAAACATACATTATTTTTGGTACATTCTTTATTTTATACACATCCTCACCTCTATACACTTTTATTCTACATAACTATTTTCACATTTTGATTTTTCTTTAAAAAATTATCTTTTTTCAAGAAATTGTTATTAATTTAGTTAAAATTTAAATCACAAGCATTAATTTTTTCATATAACTTATTATATACATTCATTTCTATTTAAATGTAAATTTATTAAAAAAAATGTATAACATTTCATATAAATATTCTTATATATAATCCATTCCATATTTTAAATTTATAAATTCTTAAAAAAAAATATAGCATTTCATATAAATATTTTTAAATCCCTCATATCTGTGAAGGAGTCCATCCACCCTAAGGATATGAAAGGAGTATATATTATTCGCTGTTCTTGTGGGATCCCCTATATTGGTGAGAGTGGTTGCTCCATTAATCAAAGCATTAGTAAGCACACAACTAACATTAAACATAGGACAAAGTCTTCCGCTTTAGCAGAGCATGCGAAGAGAGCCAAGCATCATGTTTGTATTGAGGAGACTATGTTCTTGCTAGAGTTTCTTAGTGCCATCACTAGGGAAGCCCTGGAGATTAAAAAAGTCCAAGCAATCTTAATATAGAAGATCGCTAGAAGATCAGTAGTTGCTGGGTCCCAGCACTCTCTTCCTAGTCATTTTCTTCCCTTCCTCCCCCTCCCTCATTGTTAGCTTATTCTTGACCTTTCCCATTTGTTCTTTGAATAAGGTGTTTTTCTTTTAATAAAAGAAAAATAGTTGCTTGAATATTGAAGATTAATCTAGGATTTAACAATTGAAATAAACATTTAATTAAATATAAATTTTAAAATGATTATAATTTATAATATTATATATTTATTTATTTCATTAAATAGACTAAGCCCTTCTTTAAAAGCCTATTAATTCCAATAAATTTATTTATATATATATAATAAATATATATATATATAAATTATTTATTATTTTTAACCTCTATGTAATTTCAATATATATCCCCCGTATAAATAGTTCTAATAATTAATTTATATAATTTTCATAAAAGTTTATGACCTTTTAGCTAACTTTAATTTATGTATATATATAATAATATAATATATATATAGTATAATATATATATATAGATATAGATATAGATATATATCATTTTTATAATGAGTAAAACTCATGGGTAATATATCGATTTGATTAGATAATATTTTAATATTTAGGTTTTTACTAACTATGGTTATGCCCCTAGTCAAGTCCATCTAATAGTTTCCCAGTGTATTTTAGACGTCAGTCATTTTAAACATTACCCAATCTAGAATTATAGCCGTTCGAGATTCTGCTCTCACTATTTAACATGCAACATTGTATTTGGTTCTTCAACTTGTCCTAATGATGAACCACACCACACTGGTTGGTTCAAAACTCGTCAACAAAAAAAATATCATGTAATTTATGGTGAAAATTTCTCTCAAACCTGATATGGATCATAGAAACCTCAATTCAATAAATATTCTTATATATAATTCTATAGCTTTATATATAATAAATTTTATAATTTTAATGTATTAAATCATAAAATATTTTTTATATTTTTAATTTTAATATTATTTTAAAATTAAAAATAATTGCATGTATCATCAATAACGTTGGTGTTTCTTACATTCTCTCTCATACACATTCTTCTACATATACCTATCTTTATACAAATCTTTTATTTTGCACAGATCCAAGACTCCATAAGCATATTGTTCTACATAAATACTTCCCCACTTAGATCCTTTCTTAAAAAAAATGTCACCTTAAAAGCCATTTTTATATAGGCTTAAGGAACTATATCATTATTAATATATTTGTTTTTCAACTAAACTTATTTTTCTTCCCAAAAAAAATTGTCATTCGAGTGCAACTTAGAAATAGGTATTTATATGAGATACATTGAACTCTCAATGTAGCTAAAACAATTGTATTTCTCTGTGCATTAAATTGCATTAAATTTAGTGGTTTTTGGAGTTTTTTATGGTCTTTGTTGTATTTAGATTGTATTGTCTCACTTTCTTAGATGTACAAATCTTGGTAGCTCTTTCTTGCATTTTCATATTATTTGTAGATTTCAATTTTTGTTGATTTTTTATAATATTTGTAACTTAGCCAATTATCAGGATTTACAATTATTGATTCCATATTTGTGTTCATTTCATGTAAAAGTGGTTATGGAATTTTTTAGGTTAAAATAAACACTAATTAGTTCAAACGAAGACAAAGAAGACTTAAGTTCTTCAATATTAGGCTATATTTATAGACAAGGTAAAAAAATAGAATATTTATTTTTTAATTAAAAATAATTAAAAAATGAATTATTAGCATTTTGTTGAAATGTTAATTGTCACAAAATCAAAATTATAAGAATATTGACTACTATAATTATATTATATTTAAAGAGTTGTTAATATACATTTATGCTAGCTCCAGTCGGGTAGGCGAGTTGGTAATCACATGGCGGTGAAGTTCATAGTAAGCAGACTCTGTATTGAAGGGCATGAGTTCAAATCCCCAGACATACATTGATGCAAGGCACGAAGCCCAGAGGTTATAGTCAGATTATTGCAGGTTATAGTGAGATTATAGTGAGATTATTGCAGGTTATAGTGAGAAGATTATAGGCAGATTATAGTGGTGGCGGCCAGAATCAACCCTGTTATAGTGAGATTATAGTCAGATTATAGTGGTGACACATTATTGCAGGTTATAGTGAGAAGATTATAGTCAGATTATAGTGGTGGCGGCCAGAATCAACCCTGTTATAGTGAGATTATAGTCAGATTATAGTGGTGTGTGTCACGCGAGTTGCCAGGCTGTCCCAGTTGCCAATTTATAGTCAGATTATAGTGGTGGCGGTCAGAATCAACCCTGTTGCCAATTTATAGTTAGATTATAGTGGTGGTGGCCAGAATCAACCCTCCCAATTGCCAATTTATAGTCAGATTATAGTGGTGGCGGCCAGAATCAACCCTGTTGCCAATTTATAGTCAGATTATAGTGGTGGCGGCCAGAATCAACCCTCTGTCACGCGAGTTGCCAATTTATAGTCAGATTATAGTGGTGACGGCCAGAATCAACCCTGTTGCCAATTTATAGTCAGATTATAGTGGTGGCGGTCAGAATCAACCCTCTGTCATGCGAGTTGCCAGGCTGTCCCAGTTGCCAATTTATAGTCACATAGTTAGATTATAGTGGTGGCGGCCAGAATCAACCATGTGTCACGCGAGTTGCCAGGCTGTCCCAGTTGCCAATTTATAGTCACCCGAGTTGCCAGGCTGTCCCAGTTGCTAATTTATAATCAGATTATAGTGGTAGCGGCCAGAATCAACCTTGTGTCACGGGAGTTGCCAGGCTATCCCAGTTGCCAATTCCTCTGCTACAAAAAAATATACATTTAGGTCAAAATTATAAGAATATTGATTATTATAACACTATATATTATATAATATAATATCAAAATAAATTAAAGTGTTATTAATATACATTTGGGTCATATTATTGTTGAATATTATTTTTCTGATTATTATTATTGTACTAAGAAAGCAAGGTCCATTTTATAGCTCACTACCGTAGAGATTGTAATATGAAATATTCGATATTGTAATATGAAATTTCTATTGATAATATTAGTATCGTCATATGCCTAAAATTGAGATAGATTTATAGTATCTCACTTTTAAGTATAAACTTTCATTTTAATCAATTTTCTCTTTTTTTTAAACTCTTATTTTATTTTTATATCTTTTATTAGAAGCAGTTGTTTATAATGAGATGTTTTGGAAGTTTTTCTGGCGGATTTTTCCGGTCAAAATCTAGCAGTAATTTATTGGAATCCCAAGTTTGATAGCTAGTTTCTGCACAATCAAAGGCTCCCAGGGGTTTTTCACGGTGCTGAATCCAAATATGCAGTTAAGAAACCATTTTAACTGCTAAAAATCAAGATTTAACCTCATTTCCGCTGAATTTCCTCACCGGAATTGTCCAAAAAGTCACATTATAGACCAAACTCCTTTTAATATTTTAGTTATAGATATATTTACTATTTTTAATATGTAGCATAATTACGAAATTATATATATATATTATAATATAATAATATATATATATATTATTATATATATAAAATATAAATAAAGAGGAGTAAAGTAAAGTATACAAAATATATTTAAAACATTATATAGCATTAAATATATCTTTTTACTTCAAATTAAAACAACTAGCATGTGAAATGGAGTGGAAGAAAATTCAATGAAAAAGCTGTGGACTTGAGTAGGTCTCCAATGCGGAGGAAATATTTTGGATTTGTTATTCATCATTTTTATATGAACCATTTTTTTTAATAATTTTTAAAGGAAAATTTATTTATTTTTTTAATATTAAACTGGTTATAATTAAAAATATTTATGAAATTATCAAAATTACCAAACATAATCGAAGTTTGATATTGTTATTTTGATAGTTTAAATACGCGATCTCGCAATTGTCATTTTGATAGTTCAGATACCCAATCTCACAAATTGTAAACTCGCTGGCCAAAAAGAAATATCCCTGGTGTGATGTTTAGTTTAATTAGATATACTTGGGATTATGGCTATTCGTTACTTCAAAGGAATAAATTTAATTTTTACATTTAAATGTCAGGGCCATTTTTCCTTGAGTATCTTGTTTTATTTATCATTATTCAGAATGAAAATTATAATAAAAATTATTTAATTACTAAAAATTAAAATATTCCATATTTTTTATTTTCTAAATTTTTAATAAAGTAAATATAATTTATAATTTTAAACTTGAAACTGCATGGATAAATACGAAAGCATTTTCTATAATTGAGACAATCGTAGTTTAAATCCTCCTTGAAACCCAAATAATTTTTAATTGAAAAGGATTCCTTCTAACTAACGAATCAAGAAACGGCGAAGGCATGGCAACTTTGTTCCGAGTCTATAATTTTCCAGCAAAATGACCAATTGAATATTTGTTGACGTTGTATTCCTGAAGGATAATGCCATGAAAAAAATTATGCATGTGGGGAAGTTGGCAACTCCTTTTCACTGTCACTTCTAGAACAATTTGTTTTCTCCCACAAAACCCCTTGAAGGATAGTCTAAAGGACAAAATTATATTCGGGAATAAGTTGGCAATCCTTTTCACTCCTTAAAACAAGACGGGTTGCGGGGAAGCTAGTCCCTGCCCCAGCCCGCAGCATATCTGCCCGGTTTGAAGGCTGAAACTTTTGAAATTTGGCCCTAGGTTCCATGTCGTTCGCATGAGCGAAACGTGGCAGTTGCTGCCTCCTTCGTCGAGACACCTGTTGCTCATAAATCAATCCATCGAGCTGCTGAATCCCCTGCTGCTGGTCCATCAGTGAACTAATCTGATCGCGGCCCATATTGGATAATGACATCAGTGCAGCTGCAGGCATCACATTCATATGAATCCTTGGGTCATTGAGCATGAGATTCTGCATATATGAAAAACGCTTCATTTGTCTAGCCATGTCTGATATTCGATCAGAAGAATGAGGATAGCTGGAAACATTTGAAGGCTGAAACTTTTGAAATTTGGCCCTAGGTTCCATGGGCATGGAGAAGCAGTTCAAGTCATGACCATTTGCAGAAGTGCCCGAGTCTCTTTCAATGGATCCTGCTTCTTGATCATTCATTGCGGTTGCGTTGTAAGGGGACTCCAAGAGTGAGGGCAAGGATGGAGCGCAGGGTAGATCAAGGTATGCATTTCTGCTCAGCATCCCTACGGAACTCCTCCTTCCGCTTGTACCCTTCTGAAAAATTCTGCACACTACCCAATCATCCTGCACAAGGTCCAAGCATATGCACATCAGATATTTTTGCTTCTGGGATGATTATTACACTATTTTGTTGCAAATAGAGGTCTTTTACAGCCCAGGTGGGAAAAATCCTGTATTTATATGCGTATGAAAATATTCAGTGATCCGTGTCAAGTTCAACATAAGCCGTCTCAGACAGGTCGGAAAGGAGATTAATAGTATTCCATGCCTCAAGTCTTCTCCACAAAAAGCACTACTTTCTGCCCTGCTCCCGCTCTGAAGTGAATGAACAAGAGAGCTATTATAACCCGCTTGAAGTTCTGGGCCGGGAGACTTAGACATTACAGGAATTGAATCTGGAATCCCTACTGTTTCACCATGAATACCGAGCTCTCTACAAAAGCTTGTCATTTCCTTCTTTAGCCTCATGTTTTGCATGGTCTCTGCCATTAGGGTTTCAGCATTGACCGAGATTTCTTCAATGGGGTTATTGCTCTCCCGCTGAAGAATGGAGTCATGTTGCTTGATAAAATTGCATTCTGCTAATTCTCCGAGGAACAACGTTGTGTCAATTATGGTCTTAGAAAATTGGCCCTCTTGAAGAATCTGATTTGATACTAGTAAACTCCAGGAAAGTAGGACTATTTGCTTCTCTGAAAGGGGAAAAATTCGCTGATGCCTGTGAGCCAGTAGTCATAGATGGCAACCATTCGTTTTCATAGTTCGTGTTAGGCAATTGTTCGTTAAAATTTTTGAACTATTCCTTGCCACTTCCCCCACTCGAGGGGCACTCTGCTTCTATTTTTGCTTTCAGATTACTAGGATCACAGAACCTGCTAATGGGGGTTTCTTCTATTGTATTGGAATTGGGATAGAGATTGGGCACCGGATCCCTGACAAACCCTGACGGAAATATTCGAATGCGTCCAGGCACAACTTCAGGCTTTAAGGCCTTCGGCTAGTTCCGTTCTAAGTATGCATGAGCGAAACGTGTCTTCTGGATGACTACAACAAATCTTACGAATTAGATATAATAGTCTGAATAAAGTTTCTGGATATCTTTGATTTTTGTCATATGCGTTTATTTTATTTTGATACTAAACTTTATGTTGCAGCTTCGAAGCATGAGTGGCACGATTTAAAACAATCGGTGACATCGGCACGATTTAAAACAATCGGTGACATCTGTTCAATGCTTTCAAACTATCTGAGAGTTGTGTCAATCTCTGGTTCTCCCTGCCTCATATTTATAAACGACCCAATTTAAGGTGGAGACTTCTCAGGCGACTGTAGCGGCTAAGGGAATGGGTCAGTGCGCCATTCATACACAATGCAGCAGGGGATGAAACAAACGGGCTCCTTCTTCCAACAGGTAGTTTGATAATTTTCAGCTTTTGCTGTTGATGTTAAAATAAATTTAGTTAGGCTGTCATTTTGTATATATTTTCAAGGAGCACTGCTTGATTTTCTGAATAAATCTCAAATTTAACGGCGAACGCGTCAGTGTTCCAGAGGAATGTGGAGATTTAAGGACTTACTTTATGCCTTAAATTGAGATTGCTGATTGTTATGTAGATTTTGTTTTTAATGTTTTCTCGCAACTGATTTAATTCAAGTGCCATGTTTTAAGTGGCGTTTGTCAAGTAAAAATAGTTCTACAGTTGTTTTGGAGAAAGTCATCCAATGGCATGTTTTACCTTTTTATTTTGGTTGATTGAAATTATTTGGAAGCGACAACACCTTCACGGTATTTGTAGAAACCAGAACCCCGGGCACGGAATGAGCATTGCTGTGAGATGTATTTCGCCGCAAAACGTGTGTGGTGCTAGACATCTTTTTATGCCTGAAAAAAATAGAAGATAAAAGCGAAAATTTCTTTAGAATGACAAAGGACCAGCCTAGTTATATTTAGTAGAGAAGCAGTGACCTTAATGTAATATTGAGCTAACTGGCAAAATCACGAGCATTGCTTGAATCCCAATCCCCTTCTGTGGTACCGTCTGACATCAAACGCTTTCCATTCAGTGCATTCAATCCAAAAGCTACCACAGCCCTGCGTTCAATTTGTAATATTAGATGATTGCATCGAAAGATCAAGTACTCTAGAGAATCAAACGAAAACTGATGCAAATTACAATGTTTTCAATTTTTGTTTTTAATATCTAATGGTTAACATAACATTGAGGTTATATTTTCTTTCTCCTCCTTACTTACTGCTTAATACATTTATGGTTGACACACCTATAGTTATGATTATATCCAGATACTAGTACCTAACATATTCAGCAAAAACAGGAATAACCATGCAGTGAAGATACCTCAGATTTGAAATAAAGAACTGTGCTTCGCAGAGCAACCTTCGAGCTTCAGTTTTGCCTCTGCTTTCTGACAGGTCTCTGTTACAAAATACAAAGTTTCCAGAAGCAGTTATTTCTCTCAGAAAATTTGGGTGAGTTATATTTTGTGCTCTCTTCTGATTTTGATGTAAAAACAGTTATTATATCCCACTTGATCTGAAATTCTTTACCGAACATAGCTTTTTTAAAAGGGAGCAATGTTTTAATAAGGCAGAGCTGGATTCGAAAACTGAATAACAGAGCATATGTATATGTGTACCTTTGGATGTGTCTGTCTCAGACTGAGGAGCTGCCGTTCCGCTTCCATTCCATCGAAACTGCGGGTTGATCAACTTGCAGGCATGGCAGACTCCCACGCAGGTCGGCTCTTATGAAGATGCGATCACCGCCCCTATGCTCGACAACACATATCCAGCTGCCGACTTCAATGATGGGCACCTCAACATGCATGCACACTTGCGAAACTTAGAAAGTTCACTGATATATCACGTTAACATTTAATGTTAGCGAATTAATGCTAATGCAATGCTAGCATTAGTTTACATGTTCAGAAAATTGATTGAATCCATATGTTAAATCAAGATTTATCCTAAGTTTGCCCAGATCCTGGCCTCGATATGAGGCCAAATAAGATCGTTAAAATTCTTAGTGGTCCAAATAACGGTGCGAATTTCGTATTGGTTAAAAAAAATGATTTATGGAATATACACTTGAAACTTAGGTTAATGTATTGCGTTGTCTATGGGTTCTCGCGTCCAACTAATAGCAACTGACCAAAACCGATTGCTATAGTCCCTGCCAGGCCCGGAGGGCAGGGACTAATAAGGGATGGAAGATTATTCATGGTATCAAAATGTATTTGACTTCTTCAAAACAATAGTAAGCATATGTGTTTTACTATTATTACCGAAAGACATATAGAATTGGTAAATGAATTGGAAATATAAATTTATAGAAATTTTATTATAAATATATTATTATTTATTAATTTTCTTTTCCCTCCAAATTATTTTATTACATTTTTAAGTTTTAATTAATTTATAAAAAATTTAAATAATGAAAATTGTTTAAAAATAGTTAAACAATTAAAAAGTAAAATTATATTATTTTATAAAAGAGATTTCACTTTCATCAAAGCATATGTACTAATAAGGTCTTGGCATTGAGTTAATTCTTGAGTTTCAAAGAAAAATGGCTAGGGCATGAGATTAATGGGAATTGCTTTTGGAAAAAGAATATATATATCTAAATATGAGGGACCCAAATTGATTCCATCTTATCATTACAACTTTTATATAACAAATAAATGAGTTGGTTGGACCTTACTATAATTTTGACATCACAAATAAACTATTTCATGTTACTTTCTTGAAAGTCTTTTAGGATGAAAATATTATTATTGTATATTAATTTAACTTTTATGAAGATGTGTAATTATGCATCTATTTTTATTGAATAATTTTTTGCATAGTGATCATTTAACAATTTGTTCATTAAATTAAAACTCAACATATGTATATCAAAATATAAATTCAAAAAACAAAAATCCAAATACATGGTTTTAAGATTCAATATTAGTGAATTGTTAGAGGTTATTGCTCCCTTACCCTTGATCTCTGGGCCCTCCTTTTCCGTCGTAACCATACCTACGGTCCCTCCCTCTTGACCGAGTACTGCTACCCCTCTACCGTTGTCGTCCTCCCTTCAATTTGTGGCCCATTGCATAGGGCTGGACCTCACCACTTGCTTCTCGTGCTATCCACCCTTACCTCCATCTACTAGATCCCATTTCCCCTCATCTTATTCCCTTGGTGAACCCTCATTTAATTCATAAGGTCCCCCTCTTGTGGCTCCAATATCATCTCCCTCTCTAGCAATTTTATGGACACACCTCCTCTTTCGGATGCCTTCTCCTCTGGGCTAGGTCTAAACCCCTGAAACCCTCCAAACCCTCCTCGTAGAGGACCATAAGAGGACTCCATCGACACGAGCCATAAGTCGAGAAAAAGGCTAAAGTGTGTCAAATCTAGGGCACAAGACATTATTATCAGTTTGGGTGAAGACATACAGTGGGGTGAGACCATGGACACTGCCAACCGAGTTTTCGTTGGTAGGGTTCGGGGTAGAAACTACAAGGCGACCCAACTAAAACAATGGACAATAGAAGTGTGGGGGCACCATTTGGCCCAACTTCCTTTCATCCAAACTTTTGTTCGTTGATGGTTTACGTTGTGTTTCACCTGAGCCGAGCATGCAAATAGGGTTTTATCATCCTTCTAGCACATTGAACAGGCATTTGTGCCTCTGAGGCAATGGAACCCTCTTTTCGACCAAGAGAGGAAGCAACTTGGTGTTGGGCCACTATGGATCCATCTTCCAGGCCTATGACTACATTTTTGGTCAGAGGATATCTTCAAACGCATTGGGATCTCTTTGGGCACCTACATGGAGTATGACAAATCATACCTCTCCACTAGACTCATGGCATATACAAGGATTTTGGGCCGTCTGGACTGGACAGAGGGGTTACAGGAACAAATCACATTGCGGTGGAGGAATTTCTTGTGAACAAAGATACTTGATTGTGAGGGGGTCCCTTTTAGGTGTAGGCAATGCCACAAGGTAGGTCACCTCTTTAGGGATTTCCCCCTGAATGTTACTACAAGATCTGCAGAAAAGGGTAGGGTAATCCCTACAAAGGACCCTTAGGCACGTATAGACCACACCTCCACTAAAGCAACAATGGAACGCTCCGCTCGTGAAGTAACAGTGGAAACCTCGACCAAGGAGACTACATATCTTCGCATATGTCCTCTTCTAACCCCTACTCTATTCATCACACTTTTTCATCTGATTGGATAGATGTTTCATCAAGGCTTCAACATGTCACTACTTTCATGCCCCTACCTCCCATTTCTTTGCCTCACTCAATGCATCCCTCTCCACCTAATTTTTCCTGTACTCCCCTATCTTTCCTAGAGGCGACCCCATATTTATCCTCTGATTCTGATCAAGAGTCCCTTTCCCACAAATATCCGCTCTGATCCCTATCCTATTCACCGGCCCCTAACTCCATTGGTATCGGATTGGTATCTTCCCCCATCCCCCTGAAGCCTCCAAGAGGCAGACCTTCCTCCCTATCCAAAGCCAAGTTGCAGGCAGGGGAGGATATTGCCTCGGGGTGTCAAATTGCTATAGATCGGGTTCTTAGAGCATAGAACACCCTAGGCTCATCTATCCTATGAAACTGCTTTCATTTAACTGTCGAGGGATAGCTACCCCTAAAAAGAAAGTAGCTTTGCACAGACTTCTTTCAACCAAACATGTGGATGTCATATTTTTACAAGAAACCCTCAACCTTGCTGAAGCAATTTCGCACCTCCTAGATCCATGTTTCTTGGTTGATCCTTCCAAGATGTTTATGTTAATGGTCGTTAGGGTGGCATTGTTATGGGATTCAACACCTGTACTATCAGACTGTGTAATATTTTGGGAGGCATTGGGCACATAGGGGTGGACATTTTCTCATCCGAACTGGGCACTGACATCAGACTTGTTAATGTATATGGGTGATGTCAACACCATGAAGTATTATGGGAATAGTTATTGACCTCCAATATTTGCAATCAGACAACATTATCCTAAGAGGGGACTTAAATTTCTCTTTAGTTTCTTAGAATCTTGGGGTCATCATGCCCAGATTGACACCCTTTCTGCTTTCTTTTAGAATATACTGGAAAACAACAGTCTTATTAACATCCCCTCTGCTAAAATCCTACCTACTTGGAGGAGTACAAGGATTGGAGAGGACAAACTTGCCAGAATACTAGACTGCTTTCTTATCAAGCAGTGACTGGTGGGTTTGGGTTATATCTATAGACAATGGGTCTGGTCAGGAGGTATATTTGACCATTTGCCGATATACCTTAATATAAGGGGTGGGTTGAACAAGCCAAAAACCCCTTTTGAATTCAATTCCACTTGGTTGAAGGATGTAGCCTATACTCGAATGGTATCAGAATACTTGAAGACCCACCGTCCTGCTGTTGGTGGAAATATAGCTAAAGGTTTTGTGCATAACATAAAAGAGCTGAAGGAGGCTATCCAAAATCTAGGCACATAACAAGAGACAAAAAGATGAACAAACCCTAAGGGACACTGAATCAGAGATTGATGCTTTGGAATATGAACAAGGGGGCGGATGGGGGTGGGGGGGGGAATGGTCTTTAAACTCTTAATGAACAAAAAGAAAAATCTCACTACATTAACATCTCAGAGAGGCAAAATTTTAAAATATCGGGAAGAAACCTAGAGGCTGAGAAGTAGAGCAATATGGCTGATGGAGGGAGATGATAATACAAAATTTTTCCACAAATTTTCAAATGGCCGAAAAGCTATTAATACCATATGGTAATCGAAAAATGAGTAGGGGATTACTGTGAACACCATCCAGGAAATAGCCTCCCTCGCCACATCCCACTTCAAGCAGATCTACCAGGCACCTCCCAATGCCACTCTAACTGAAGTCGTTTGAGTAGCACAACTATTTCCTCGGTTTCTGGATCAAGAGACTGCTATGGAGCTGAATCGAGAGGTCACTATGGGGGAACTTGAGGCTACCTTGAAATGGTTCAAGCGTGACAAAAGTCCTTGACCAGATGGTTGGTCGGTGGAGTTCTATACAACTTTTTTCAACATCCTTGGAGAAGATCTACTTAAGGTCATTGAAGATTGCCGAACTAATGAAAGAATGTATGAGGCCATCAATTCCACTTTCATCACTCTCATCCCTAAATAAGACAACCCTGCCTCCTTTGATGACTTCCACCTAATCTCCCTATGAAACTGCATCTACAAAATCATTGTTAAAAACATTTCCAACCACCACCGACCCATCCTTTCCGCTGACATATCCTCTAAACAATTTTCCTTTCTCCACGATCGACCGATACATAAAGTAGTTGGTACTTCACAAGAAGTGATACTCTCCATTCAAATGAAGAATATGAAAGGCATGACTCTCAAGGTGGATCTCTCAAAGGCCTTTAACCAAGTGAGTTGGTTATACCTCTGAATGCTTCTAACCCACCTAGGGTTTCCTTATGAGTTTATAAAATGAATCATGTGTTGTATAACAAACATTTATTTTAGTGTCCTTTTCAATGGAGCGACATCACCTTTATTTCACTCTGAAAGAGGCCTCAAGCATGGGTGCCCCATGTCCCCATTATTATTTTTACTTGTCATGGATGGGCTCAATAGAATTATAAAAGAAGAGCATAGCCGTGGAACATTTAAGGGAATCAATATCATTGATAGTTGCATTTTGACTCATTTACTCTTTGTGGATGACATTTTGATCTTCCTCAATGGTGGTTTAAGGGACCTGACTACCTTATAGAACTCCATCACACTTTTCCAAATAGTGATACGCATGGTGATCAATAATTCTAAATCCACAATTACTGCTACAGGTTGACCCCTCATGAGATACAGTATGCACTCCACCGCTTTCCCTTCACCCTCTTATAGTTGGAGGATGGCCTTAGATATCTGGGTTATAGGTTGAAGCCCCATGGCTACAATATAGAATACTAGACATGGCTAATCTCCAAAATGGAAAGAAGACTCAATATTTTCTACCATAAGTACCTCTCCAGGGCAGGAAGACTTGTACTCATCAAAGTTGCCCTTGAAGCCACTCTGGTGTACTAAATGTCCCTGGCATGGATACTAAGAGGAATACTCTCCAGAATTCAAAATTTCTATTACAGATTCCTCTAGAAAGGGAAAAAATCTGGGAGAATTTTTGCATGGGCCAAATGGGAGTCGCTTACCCCCCCAAAGAAATGGGGAGGCTACAGTATTAAAAAGCTAGACTATTTCTCCTTTACTCTTGCAGTCAAGCTAGGTTGGAAATTGATCACATCAAACAACCTCTGGACTATAGTGGCTTCCTCTAAATAAATAGCTCCCCTAAATCTAATGGACTCGCTATGACAACCAAGCTGGAACAAAACAGGGATCTCTGTCATCTGGAAAGTGGTGCTTAATTCTATGTCAATCATCCAAGAAGGAATCACTTGGAGAATTCAGGCAGACACATCAGTGCGCATTTGGTTAGACCCTTGGATTGGGTGTCATAATTCCCATGGGCTGCCTGAAGAGCTCAAGCTCCACCTTGCCAATTCAGGTATCACACATATCAGCCACATTGCAGACATGAAACGCTCCACCATTTTTTACCAGACCTATAAATATGCCTGCAGTCTACGCATCCCACAACAATGGCATCAATATTGTTTAGACTATATAGTAGCATTAACTGAATCACATATCAAAATTGTAGAAGGGGAGGATGAAATCATTTGGGCGCTTGCTAAAAATGGGCGCTACTCCCCCAAAGAGGGATACCTCTGTTTAGCTAATAACCATAGACTACAGTGCATTGGAAAATGGTGGAAACACATGTGGAAACTAAAAGCGCCTCCCGAAACTAGATTATTCATGTGGTCCATTCTTAAAAACAATGCTCCTACAAGTGAAAATCTTATCAAAAGAGCCCAACATGGACCCTTTTGGTGTTTTTTATGTAAAGGCAGCTCCGAATATTTAGACCATCTTTTTCTCACCTTCCCTGTCACTATTGACCTCTGGAATTCTATTCTCTCGACCATCCCCTCCTTGGGCACCTAGCGGGGCTTGACATTTATGGAAGCATGGACCACTTGGTGGACCTCCGCAACCCCGACCAAGGTTAGGAACATTCCCCTCTTCATTTTTTGGGAAATCTGAATTGCTTATAGTAGATACATTTTTCAAGATACCATTCCTCACTAGCCCTCCATCACTGCTCGCCTTCTGGCAGATTATCATACCATTCCTGAAGACTCTAACAATCCTCCCCCAAGGCATATTGTTCCTGAAAACATTAACCACTCTCAACCATGGGCATACTTTGATGGGTCAGCACAGGAAGCTAGGTGTGGGGGTGGGGCCATTCTATATCTTTCATAATCCCATTACTTCAAAATCCAAATGGGCCTGGGTAGGGGCACAAACAACTTTGCAGAACTTATTACTGCAAAATACCTCATACAATTTTCATTGGAAAAACATTGCAGAAATCTACAACTTTTTGGGGACTCAAGAATTGTATGCAATTGGATAAACAAATCATCAAACTATTCTAGTTACTCTCTAAGACCCATTTTAGATGAGGACCATAGACTCATCACCTTATTTGACATCTTTGTTTGTTGTCACATCCATAGGGAACACAACTCACTTACCGACCAATTATCCAAAGAGGTAACACTCAGGCCTCGTGGCACATGGCTGATCCAAGAGCAGAGTTATGGAGTATAATGTCAGTATTACCATTGCCCTTTCATAGACTTTACAATTTAATTGGCACAATATGAGCCTGAGTTTTGGATTTTTATTAATAGTATTATATTTATATATTATTAACATGTATTTAAGATGACACTCATACATACTTTCTGCATAGAGTACTACTTTGGTTAACTTTATTATGAAAATTACTAAAGGAAAAGCCTCCCTACATGGAGTGCACTGCATTATTTTTTGTATTCCTCTACTTGATAGGTAGTCAGCCTCACATATTGCATATGTGGATTTCATCTACAACATGTAACCTTTGATAATGAAAATTATGATTTTTCCAAGGGGAAAAGAAAGATTCAATATTAACACTTTTGAAATTTAAATTCACAATTTTAAAATAAAATTTCATACTTTTGAAATCCAAATTCATATTTCTAAACTACAATTGTCCATTTCATAACCAAATTCATAGTCTCGAAACATGAAATTCATATTTTCATAATCCAATTTTTTATTTTGGAAACATTAATATTCACACTTTCGAAATTTAGATTCTAAACTATAAAACTAAATTGTCATGAAATCCCCATTAGAAGAGTAAATTGGATCATGAATTTCCATTTGTAGCATGCTAATGCATAGCAATAATACAATTTGACTTAATGAGTTTTATGAACTCCAGTTGGCTTCAAGTCCCACTTATAACATGTTCCTTGAGTTAGAAAAATTGAGAGACATTATTACACACACACAAAATATGTTGAGAACTCTATTAATCAATGTAAAAGTACACATATGAATACATGAATCACTACCTTCATCACAAAATCAAATAGTTATGGCCACTTCTTAAATACTAGGAACAAACTCTTCTTCTAGAAATGAGTTATACTTAACATAGAGCAATAATCCTACCAATTTACAAACATGCTCACACTTAAGACAAGTAGTAGCTACATATTCCAATACCCCACCTTAATTACTACTTTCCTTAATCTCCATCAATTGAGATTTGATCCATTATGAACTAAAGAACCTCCTAATCAACAAAGTCTTCGCCTTGTCCAATTTGGAATTTACACATCATACCTCTAACATGAAAACATTACCAAAATGTTAACATCCATATAAGGAAACAAAATTTCATCGAATGCACTGGTAATCGAATGCTACAACCATTGGTTTACTATGAATTCCTTCATGTACATGGTACATTCAACCATTCTTCCATCAAATGTCTTCATACTTGTACCTTGAACTCGCCGTACATTATCATTTGTCATCATCTTGGGTTTTCGTTGACTGATCCGTAATCACACTCTAGCATTACAACTATGGGTCTTTTTGGATCATCCTCAACCATCACACCTCAAGTAGTTTATACTCACCACAAAAAATACATCATATGAAGTGGTTTCTAACTGACCACAAACCTTTTCCTGTCATGACAAGTTCTGTTGGTTTACCATGAACCATCAAGTGTTTCAGATTACCACAAATGTTCCTCTAAAAAGTGTTTTTTAGAGTACTGTGAACTCTTTGACATAACAAATTATGGGTTAATGCATAATCATTGAATTATGTTACAAAATCAATTCATGGAGATACTGAGTACATATTTAAACCTTTTTTAGAACTAATATATCAGGTTAAACATATGCCTACTTACAAATAAAATGTGGGAATAACATTATAGTATGGCCTTTAGTCTATTATTATTCCACAATTCTCACAAATTTACCTCGTTTTTCCTCCATCATTACTTCACATCCATTTCTTCCACAAGGTTTCCACATGCATAATCACTAGATTTCTTCTCTACTACACCAACGATCACATCCATTCCCTTCATGTTCATGTTGCACTCCTCTCATTCCTATTTGCTGATGTTTGTTGTTTTAGTCTTCATTTGGATGCTTTGTATTCACTTGGGTTTTCTTCACTATGGGCTTCATCCTTGAACTTTATGTTTCTTCCATTTTTTCACCTACATAAAATTGATTATTAGATGAAATTTATACTTCTTCTGATAAACAATTGATCATTGATGTCCATATAAAAATAAATCCATATATCGAGATACATGCATGTCATCCATTGTACTTGACAATTCTCTAGGAATATTTTTTCACCTACATGATTCATTAACATGTTAAACTCTCTCAGTCATAACTTGGTCCCAACCTTCTCAAATTCTAAGATTAATTCATCTCACATTCACCTGTTATTTCTTTGAATCAGTTTTGTTATCATCAACCATCTACGTTCATTGTCATCTATACTCTCTTTGTTCATAGCCCAATATGCATGCTATAAAATGAACACATATAATGAAAATTATATATTTTTAGATTAAATTACACCATAAGTTTCACTATAAAGTACCAAATAAATCCTACCATGGTTGGAATTCTTATACATAAAACATCCAGACTTAAAGTTGGACTCTCTTTTATTTATCATATGTTTTCTTTATTATATTCTTTAACAATGCTCAATATTTTTTTTATCACAATTATATCTTCAATATAAAACAAAATATTATAATAATTATTAGATCATAAATTCACCTCATAAATAAATAAATATATTTCAATGCTATATGATAATATTATAATATTATAAATTATAAGTCACTTTGGAATTTTTTTCTTTATCATCATTAATTATTATATCATTTTTTATGACCTTCCTTGCCTTTTTCCACGTACCTAACATAATTAGTTGATATTCTATTTCTGTTGGAAGTTGTATTATCTCTCGATATATAATAACGATAACCTACTGAGGCGGGTACATAAAATCCATGGGAAATAATATATTCCTAATTTGATATAAGCATTAACAATATAAATTCAGAGCATCTAAAAAAAGAAGATATACAAAATATGCCCAATACACTAATAGATTAAATAAAAATGGTAGAAATTTTTAAACAAACAATTGCAAATTCTAAGAAAAAAATTAGACAAACGAAATAACAAACCATTATACAATGATTTATGGAAATCCACACTCTAAAGTACTCTTATTGTATTATTTAACACGTTAATAGTTATAATACATTACAAAGCCTCTATGCTCTAAAAAATTATTTTATATTTCCACTATAAAGATTTCAAAGAAATCTTGGAAACATAAATGATAATAAAAAACGGGAATGATAATAATTGCATGTATAATTAAAATAAATTAATGCAATGGAATTAAATTGGAATGGATGCTTATAATTTCTTTATATTTAAATGCCTATAAATATAATCATAAATAATGTCACACAACATGAATAGTATATAGTTTTATAGTATATAGTTTTATATAATAAAGAATAATTGTAATTTTGTATATTTATAAATAATGAAATGTGACTTATCTTTTAACAACAATTGGTCTAAGAAATTAGCTATAAATATGTAATTTTCCACCCACCTATAAGCATATGGTGTAGATACCACCTCAAAAATAGAATATGATGTTATCAAATAAAAAGAAAAGCATGGTATTGGATTACCATATAAAAGAAATCAATGGATAAATTTATGTATCTCTTATTCAAACCCATCTACTCTCACGCTTAGCCATTCTTCTCACCAAGAAGATCTCAAATATCTCATTCCTAATACATCCTATGTGTCAATGCTACCCTCTAGGATATCATAACATATGAAATTATGCTCACCACGTGTCTTCTTTTTATGTTCCCTCCTTTTGTAGTTGTCTCATGATGTCGTTAATGAGTGGAATTATAATTATCTGTTATCCCAATAGCATATTTGTTCATATTTACCAGCGTCAAGATGACTAGCCATAAATAAGAATTTCAATTTCTTCCTATGATTTATGGCATAATACCAACAAAGAGCATAAATCATAATACCAAAGAAGAGAATGCTCTTAGAAGGACCCAAATAATAATAAATGCATGCATAGTTAAAATAAATGAATGCAATGGAATTAAAGTAGTATGGATACTCATAATTTCACGACTTTCAGATTCTTATGAATAGAATCATAAATTTTTAATTTCTTCCTATGATTTATGCCATAATACCAACCAACAAAGAGAATGCTCTTAGAAGGATCCAAATAATAATAAATGCATGCATAGTTAAAATAAATGAATGCAATGGAATTAAAGTAGTATGGATACTCATAATTTCATGACTTTCAAATTCTTAGGAATAGAATCATAAATAATCACACACAACTTGCATAGTTAAAATAAATGAATGTAATGGAATTAAAGTAGTATGGTTACTCATAATTTCATGATTTTCAAATTCTTGTGAATAGAATCATAAATAATCATACACAACTTGCATAGTACATACATTTATGTAGTAGAGAATAATTGTAATTTTGCAGCAATGAAATGAGACTTATTTTCTATTAATAATTGCTCTAATTAATTGGATATATAGGATATTTTTTCCATCCAACCATAAGCATCTATTATAGATATCATTTCTAACATAAGTTATGAGGCCACTAATGCAAAGGAGTTAATTTACAGACTTTAATATCTCTCATCTTAACCCATATAATCTCATGCTCAATCAATTTACTCACCACAAGGCAATCTAATAATCTCATTCAACTTTCAACCAACAAATAATCTTCTTCCATGACCCCACACAACACAAGAAATGTATTCTCCCTCTAGTCCCCTTGAGTAGTGCTCTTTAGTGTGGACATAAAGAGTGCAATCTATTTTTTCCACTTTTTGAGAATTTATTTCAAGAACAATACTTGGCTCTCAAGCATCTAAATAATAGATAATGAATAACATGTGGTTTGTTCAAATATTTCCCGAGATATATGCCCACCTACAATGAATTATATTTTACATGTCAAATCTATAACTTTCTTCTTTATGGTATTATTTCTAATTAATGTCCATATTCACATTATGGGAACTTTGAGGCAAAAAATAATTCTAAGAACAAAAAAATGTACTAAAAAAATAATTTTAAAAGAACCAAAAGATCCAAAATAATAATGTCATCCCCAAGGGTAAATGTTTTGGAGGGAAAAGAATAAAACTACTTTTTTTAATTGTATTTTCAATTTATCTCCTGATATGTTTAATCAATATCAAGTGTAGACACTTGTTCGATGACGAATTAAATTCCACATCCAATGAGTACCCACTATGCATGCTTTTGAGTAGACCACAATATAAAATAAAAATACTAAAAATGTGCGTTAATTATATATATTTATATATATATTATATTTATATATTATATATATTATTTATATATATATATATTTATATCTTATTATATATTAGATATATATATATCTAGATTATTAACGCACATTTTTTATGTTTTTTATTTTTTTATGTTGTGGGTCTACTCAGAACAATGTAGAGTGGGTACTCATTGGATGTGGAATTTAATTCTTATCCAAAAATTGTCTACACTTGTCATTTGAGTGAACCTATAATAAGAAAAGTCAAAATACATTAAAAGGTAGTTTCCTTTCTTTTACTTTAAAAATTCATAAAACTTAGTTTATTATTTTAACTATTATTTTATTATTTTCCTTAGGATGCACATTGTAGACCTCAAAAGTCCCCTAATTCAAGGGTTGGAAAAGGAGAACATAGCATGAACGATGTAGATAATACATGTTAGAATTCTCTCCAGAATGCTATATTGAAAAGTGATGAGATGTTTGGTGGAAATGATGACTAACCTTACTTATGAGTGCGGCAATGTATGACTGATACACTTCCCATGATAATTATACTTAGTCATTGTTTCCATAACTATGGAAATAATTTTCCATAGAGTCTTCACATTCTTGACCAATAACTTATCATTATCATTCATAAAGAGAAGTTTTAATTTGTGAAAATTAATGTTACACCTTTTAATTTTTTAATTTTCTTTTTTTAAAAGGTACAATCTTATTTGTGAGTTTCCTATTTAAGAGCACCTTACCTAAATTTCACCACATTCCAACCAAAAAATTCAAAATATTTGCGCAGTGTCAGGGCTTAGTAAAATTCTAAAATTACAACAAACTAAAAAACATTCACTTTTTTTTCACTACTTCACTAACCCTTGGCGATGCATCACTTCCATTGCCATGTGTAATGTATATGTGCATAATAAACTCAGTGGTAGCCTATATGTACCCTTTATAATTTATTACAAGTACTTATTGTCTACAGATTGGTTCTTGTTACCCTATTAGATTTGGAAGTCATGCTATATACCAAGTCACTTGGTAACTCATCATGCCAGGTCAGAGTGTATGGTATGCCACCTAGTGAAAGGTTCTCATTTCACTGACATTGGTGGCCCCATACTGCATGTTTAGGATCAACCTAGGTCTTCTTTGACAAGTTATATGCCTTACGAGGTGTCTACGTGCTGCAATGAACAACATCTGGCATGAAAATTGGGTTTATTTAATCCTTGTCTAGAACTTCATTCACATGCTCATTCATTGTGAGGATCGTCATATTATGAATCGATAAAATTCCCCCTTATTGTCTTGACATAGTGATTACTACATATTTAGTGACTATTTTTAATGTTACTCTGGTAAGAATCAATCCAAGGAATTAGAAAAAATCACTGATACAGGGATGGACGAATACGTTTCTCAGTAGGTGCACTTCTAGATTAGGGTTCAAACATGCCTTAAGGAGTTACAACTTAAGAGTTTGTATTTTTATTGTTTCGTCTTTCTTTCCTTTTGGCTATGTGTAATTTTTTTTGTTTTGTTACTTTTACCGATAATGTGGACACAACTTATGGAGTTATGGACCCTTTTTCTTTCCTTTCGGCTTTTTGTAAATTTTTATGGTTATGTTACTTCTACCTACAATTTAGCACAACTTATGGAGTTATGGCTCATCTTTGTTTCCTTTAGGCTTTGTGTAATTTTTTTTCTATTACTTCTATCTACGAGCTTTTCCTCTCCGCCCCTTCTGTATTTTGAAGCTCTGGGAGAAGACAAGATAGAGTACCAAAGTTATTTTTATCCCTTATATGAAATGAGTACCTGTCCTGATTTTATTTAGTTACATTATGTGGAGATGTTAAGGGGATTGACCATCATTACAAGTAATCACTTCAATTAGTGCCTCCATTATTTGGCTCATTTAAATTTTAAAATTTTGTTTTCTTCTTTTTATAGGGTATTGATTATTCCTAGTGTCATCTACATAAGAGGGTTGCCATTTGGAGGTTAGATTCTAGTAATGCTAAGCTACAAGCTGAGGGAAATAAGTAAGTCATCCTGTGGACCTATTTCTGAATATGTTCTCAGTATGTAGTGACCCTTGACACGATGATGAGAGGATGTTCCCTTCCTTCAACTACTTAATTTTGCATTCATCTTCTTGAATGATGTTTGTTCACATTTTCAATATTTTAAATTCTTTTTAGAGGTGAATGGTCTATATATTTATGATATTTATGTCATACATTTGTTATCGTTAATGCAATACGTGAGAGAGGGTAATCACCATAGGTCCTTCATACTTGCAATTTTTTTATCCTTTCTCTTTGGATAATGGAAAGACATTGTTTTGTTTAACATTTTTCTATGGTTATTTATTGTTGGGTCCTTCTGTGATCCCTTTCAAAAGAGGATAGGGTAAGGATATCCTTACCCATAAACTAATTCTATCAATTTTAATTTTTTATTAGTAAAGGAATTTTTTTGTATTTTAAACACAGTCATAGAATTTAATTGTGAAAATATATTGGACGAGATACTTGTAAAGAAAGAAAGAAAAGAGAATAAAATAGTTAAGAAATTAACTAAAGAACAAAAGAGACAATTTGAATTATTCATAACATCTCATGATATATTATTGCTAAGAATAACAAAATATATAGACTCTTTGTGAAGAAAAATAAATTAAAATTAGGTTTGGATTCTAATAGCATGCACTCAGTTAACTACAAAAGTGTTTTCCTTACTTGGAAAGTTAATCAAAATTAGAAAAGGAGACCCAAAATTAGAAAAATATTGAATATGGAATGAAGTGGAAGTAAGTGGAATTAGAAATCAAGTAGAACTTATTAATAAATCTCATGTGCAAAAACCTAACTATTTAAACTCTGAAATAGGACTAAAAATAAACTAACAAGGAGAGGAGAGAGAAAAATGGTGGCTAACTACTAAAAAGAAGAGATAAATTGCACATTCAAAATAGGGATTCCTATGCATGAGGGAATGGGAATTAATGGAGTGGAATTAAACATTTCATCATCCAACTAGTGTCCATTCAATGCCACATGTCACCCTAGGAGGCATCGTTGCTAAAAATAAATAAATGTGCCAAATATAGGGAATGTCTAGTAGTGACTTAAAAGTGGTCATATGATCCCCTAATAATATATGAATAGGTTCTATTTATGGTGAATTTTTATGTCATGATGAGTTCCTAATGAATTACTAAGTGAAATGAGTCCCAACCAAGGAATATACTAGTCAATGAGTCCATACAAATTTCAACCATGTTAGGTGCTCATGTACAATAGATATGTAAAACAAATCAATGCATCTCTATAATTTTAAGCCATGTTAGGTTCTCATGAAATAATATATGAAAGACATATTATGAGAAGAGTGATGTCAAGAGGGAAAACGCAATGGGAAGAAAACCTACCCCTCAAAATGTAATGCATAATAAGTCAATTATACAATTGCTACGAAGAATGATGGTGTTGTTGATAAAACCATCAAGAATTTTTTTCTATTCATCCTATGAAATTATATGATAATAATTTTTCTTTCATTTGAACCTTGTACTTCCTAATAGTAACAATGAAAGATTGTCATGTATCAAAAAATTAAAAACTAGTTTCCTGTGATTTGACTATTTCATCCACTAGATAACTATATGATTGAATATGTAATGATATTTTTTTGGAATTATAAAACATGTCCTAAAATCTGATAAAAAATATGATCCGAAAACTATGAAAAATCATCTTGAAGATCTCCCTAAAAAAGAGTTGTTGGGAAAGCTATGGCCTAGTGCAAGGTATCGATGAAGAATTATGATGTAGCTATATCATTATAGGAACCTACTTTTAAAATCCATATATAAAATGATGAAGCAATAATGTTCAAAACATAATTGATATCTCACTCCTTTGGTGGCCTATTTTCAATCTTCTTCTTGACATGAACTAGAATATAGCCATCTAGATTATGTTATTGAAGTACTTTGGTCATTAGACCAATTATATCCGCCATAGAATAAATCGCTAGATGGAATCCATTATTGTAATATTTATGCTTTGTTCTTTGGTCCTTATATTTTTCTCCCTTGGAAACCTTATTATCCTTGCTAGATTGAGATATTTCTCCATCTATATGATCAAGATCTCTTATTTTTTATTTTTCTTTATTGTTATAATCCATCACTGTAAGAACATACTAGGGTGTGTAAGGCTTGAAAGCCTCAATGTGTATTAGATTATCCTTCTCATGTATCAAGGAATGAATGAAATATTCCTAAGATGGCATCTTCTAATTCTTACCCATGGAAATTTTAGCATTATGGAAAGAAGAGACAAATATAGAGCATTGCCAAACTAGTATACAAAGTAAACAAAGGAAAATATGTGCATCCTTCATATATATTTGACAACATTTTACCTATCACTATAGTCTTGAAATTCAAGAAGAATTATTATAGGATATCAAAATGTTTTGGATCTAGATTAATTAACTCATTCCCTAATTAATGTCCTTTAAACTCATCTTTCTTACAAAATAATCCCTCCACTTGTTTTGAAAATTTATTAGGTGTTGAGCATGACTCGACATGAAGGAGAATATTAAGGGATATATGCAAACAAATTATTGCATAGGCTCCATCGATCTTTTTGAAGTATTTTTATTTCTCAATGGCTAGTATGGCTTAATTCCAATACCCATTGTAAATTTATAGAGTCCCTTACTACACAGTAATAGAAGGAATTTTGGCTTCTAGTTGAAGTAATTAAAAAGATAAAGGATCACTATGAGCTACTCAATTCTTATCAGATATGAAATAAAAAGTTAGTATTATTCACAAAATCCCTTATGTGTTGATACCATGTTGGATTTTAGGCACAACCAAAAGATCTAAGTGTGAAAAAACACTATACTATCTACTTGTAAAACAAGAGAGAAGAGAGAAGAGAGAATATAAATACTAAGAAATTTATGAAGAAGCTAAGAAGACAATTTGAATTACTCATAAAATATGATAATATGATATTTTATTGAATATGAATATAATATGTAGACCCTCTAGGAGAAAGAACCAATTCAAATTAGGTTTTCATTCCAAGAGCATGCATTCATTTAACTACAAAAGATCTTTCCCTACTTGGAAAATGAGACAAAAGTAGACTTAGAGATCCAAATTTAGCAAAATATCCAAAAATGGAGTGATTTGGAAGTAAGGAAAGATATAAATAAGTTAGAACTTATTAATGACTCTCACATGCAAAAAACTAACCAATTAAACTCTAAAATATGACTAAAATTCAGCTAAAAGGGGAGGAGAAAGAAAAATGGTCACTAATTCCTAAAAGTAGGGAGAAATTACACATTCAAAATAGGTAGGTTGATGCATGAGGGAATTGGAACTAGTTGAGCATAATTATCCATGTCATCCTCTAACTATTGTCTAGTCAGCACCAAATGTCATCCTAGGAAACCCCTAGTAAAAGTAGAAAACCTTAGATATAGAAAATGTGTCAAATGATAGGGAATGTCTAGTATTTAGTGAAAAGTGTTCATATGTACCCCTAATAATGTATGAAGAGGGTTTAATTATTTCTAATTTGTAGGTCCTAATGAGGTCTTATTAAACTACTAACTGCTTTGTTCCCCAATTGGGGTGGGATGTTTTATAAATTATTTAGTTGTAAAATTGAAATTTTAGAATTACAATTATCAATTTTAGTTTATATGTGACTTAAGCACCTATGCTAGGCCACAGCAACCCATGACTGAATTTTTTATATCCATAAGGTTTCAATCTAATGACCTTCACACAAGGCGTGCCTTAATAAAAAACCATGTCGCCAACTATTCCAGATCTCGTTATTATCTTCCCCACCCACGTTCAAATTCTCACTAGACTGGACAAGATCAGCTATAATGCCTTGATAAATATTATTGTAATGGCTTTGTAGTCCCCTTGTGGGACAACCGAATCAATAGTACAATGGGATGCTATCACCCCACCTAGTTTCAAATCCCATAGGGCTTACATCTTTGGCATATTGTGAAAAGGCTCAAGTAGTAGGCTCCCCCACCCTTGTGGAGTATTGGCTCTTAGTAATTCATAAATTATTTGGATATGTCTTATGAACTATTGGATATACTCTTGGTGTTATAGTGGCAACCACTAGGTTTGAAATTGGGCCTGTCACAGATTACTCAAATGAGTTACCAATTCACTAAGTAAAAAAAGAACATATTGATTAAATTGATTAAAACAATATAGAGAATCATCACTTTATTTATCATAGTTTTCACTTGTGGTGCCATGTACCCTATTTATCTTGTGATGCATTTTTATATTTTTCGTTAAAACATCACAAACAAACCCCTAGGAACATCTTCATATTCATGAATAGTTCCCAACAGAAATTGTCAATGTGGGAGTTCAATATGAACCTAATCTAATAAGGAAATCGAGTAAGGCATTTGCAACATAAGCAACTATCCAAAAAAATGGGAAATCAACCATGATAAATCCTAGTAAAATTCAAAGCACTCAACTACTTAAACTTACCCATCAAAATTTAACTTTTGATATGTGTGTATGTGTACATGTATGGTCTATATATGTATGGGTCGTGTAATTAATTTTACATACATAACGAATATGAAAAATATTTTATATGTGTGTGGGTAGATGGGTGGTGTAATTGATTTCAAAATGGATATTATCCTTTCGCTTGAAAGTCGTGGTAAAATAGCTAAAGGAAAAGTTGGATTTAGGAGACATCACTTAATTAATGATCATCTTGTTACTCTTAGGATCACTGTTGAAGAATGTCGTAATAATAAGATCGATATCTTTTGTTGTTGTCTTAACCTTAGAAAAGCCTTCAAAATCATTCCTCAGGATAAGCTATGGAAGAGGGTAGAAGAAACAATGGTTCCTCTTGATCTGAGGGTTTTTGTGGTTGGGCTATACAAGAATGTTATTTCCAAGATCAATGTTAAGTAAGGGTTTTTCTTATCCCCTGTCCTTCTTGTCATTTACATTGGTAAGCTAGAAGAGTGCCTAGAAGCTACAAGATGTGATGGCCCCAGTCTACTAGTATGTTCATTAATCTTCTCCTTTATGGTGACCATATCATTTTTTTAGCTAGGAGCCATGACGATCTCAAAACGAAGCTTAGAATCCTCCAAAATTACTAATCTTAAATGGGTACGACTATTAATACTGATAATACTAAGAGTCATGATAATTAAATCCAAAAGGATCAATTATGATAACTTCATCTATGATAATAACTACTTAGATACATTTTCTTCATGCAAATATATGTGAATCAACATTCATCATCAGTTCAATTATAATTATAGCATTAAGAAAAGGATAATTGGAGGTTGGAAAAATTATTATGGAATTCAAAACAATTGTAAGTTGAGAGGTCCTTTGGCATGGATAAAAAAAATCCTCTTTACGACGCTCGTCACTCCTATCATTTTATATGGATGTGAAATTTGGGGTTGTATTATATCTAGAGAATCATGGAAAAAGATTGCTTTGATCCAAAAAATGTTTATAACCTAAAGCCTCAAGGTTAAAGGAAATACTCTTTTACCTATGCTCCTAATTCAAGTTTCCATTTCCCCCATTGAAAGCTTTACTATGACTAGATATCTCATGTATAAGAAGAAGATTTACAACATAGAAGCCAAGAGTTATCTTAAGATTTCTTTCAACTCTAGTCAAAACCCACACTTCTGGCTTAAGCGAGCCTAACATAAGGATGCCCAATATTGGCTAAACCATTGAGGGGTAAAGGAGGAGATCATCTTGAAGAGTATGGATAATATTAAAAACATTATTACTTCCAAATTTAAATATAAGTTGTGGGAAAACGAGTTAGATGGAAAAAGGAAGCTAAGGTATTATAAGGAGGTGATCAACCACAATTTTGAAAACTAGAATTATCTTTATGTCTTGACCAATGCTAAGAAGAAAATTAGTATTGCCAAAATAAGAAATAATTGTCATGAGCTCCAAAGTGAAACCAAGCGTTGGGCTATTCCCAAAACACCTTGGGACAAATGAGTTAGTCACCTTTGTGATACTAAGAGGGTTGATGATGAAAATCACTTTCTCTTGGATTGCCTAGCTCTTACTCAGATCCATTTTAATTTTCACAATGGCGATCACACTACCAACTTTCTTGACTTGTTAAGTCAGTAAACCTATGGGATCTAGGAACACTTCTCTCCCTTCTTTTCAGTCATAGAATAAAATGTTAAATAATCACAATTAATTTCTTACTTTCTTAAGGTCTGATATACCATATTAGTCTTAGTGGATGTTAAAAAACATCATCAATTGTGAAAACATTGTGATAAAAAAGCCACTTCAATAAATGAGTTGTTTATAAGAAGCTAACTTTAACTTGTAATTATACTAAATATATTATACATAAAATATGGGGTAGTCTAGCAAATGGATGCTTTAGCCTTTTTGGTGGGAATTGGGAGATCTAATTTTGAGATAAATTAAGATATTTTGCTATTTAAAAAAAATATATTCTAGAATGCATAAATAAATTTAACACCCTAAAACAACCCTCATATTTTAAAAATTATACATCTCAAACTTAAAATTTTCAAAAAATATTTACCATAATTTGAACAAAATTCAGGAAAAAAATACTAAAAAATAATCAAATAACTATTAATTAAACTAAAATACAAATAAAACATTATTATTAAAATATTACCATAATTAATATTTAATTTTATCATGAACTATTTTAATATTATTATTCTAAAAACACATTTCCTTACAAAATCATTATATTCTATAAACATATATAAACGCAAAATATAAAATAACAAATTTTAAATTTAATATTAATAGTTTTCTTAAAATTAATAGTTTTCCTATTATTTTTCCAGAATTAATCGTCACCAACACAGCGGTGATATACAACAAAAAGCCAAGAACAAAGAAATATATACCCAAGGAAACCCTCGCAGACATGCCTTGTTGGTAATAAATACTCGCTAAAACTTTCTTGAAAATTAAGGAAACCAAAGTGAAGGTCATAAATGAAACAAACCTAACGAAAGGAATTGGTTGGTAAAATGTGATGTCAATTGTTGAATGCCCTTCTTTACCTCACAACAGCATTTTAACTCTTTTAGTGCTCTGTCAGTTACTGAGAATCTTTCGTTTTCTAGTGAACAACCTTCGATGGTGAAACAATAAGTGACATGATTGTGGTAGCATTTAGTACCAAACTTTCCTTTTAATTTTTTTGAGAAAAAATTTGGGTAAACAAAAGGGTGATTGTTTTTATGAACATTTTGGTTATGGCAGGAAAAATATGTATATTAAAAATTTAAAATTAAAAATTTATATAAAATGATAAAAATATATTATTTTATAATAATTTTAAAAAATTTATTATTATTTTTATTAATAATAATTAATATTAGTTGGTTTTTGAAATTAAATCTTAGCTATGTAATTAATTTGAAAGACTGATATCAACATTATAGATCACAAAAATCTTAGATATAATTAATATTATTTTTATTAAATATTATTTTATTTTATTTATATAAAACAATTAAGCAAATTTAATTTATATTAACAAGTAAAAATTTACATAGTTTATATTTATGAGTGTATTTTCTCCCTTTATGTGAGGAAACCATGGATGAGAATTAAAGGGCTCTACCCAAAGTAGAGCTCATAAGTCTTACATTCAAATTGAAAATTATCAAAAAAACATGAGGCTATGATCTATTATTTTATTGATTTCCATTAATAAACAAAACTAGTGAGGTGCCAAAATCCATCAATGAGCCTCGAGGCTTTGCGCCACATATTCACCAATGAAACCAAACTAAACACTATTGTGAGCTTGCCATTGAGCTAGACGAGACTGAGAGAACCAACCTCATAATCGTCTTGAGGGAAGAGTGCTAGATTTTACCACATTGGAATTGCATGGTCACCACGTTGGAGCTACACAGAACCTGGGTGCTACTTTGGGCTTACATGTTGCCAAAATTCGTTCGGAGCTCCTTCAAGATGTAACAACTGAAGGGACTAGGGTGAGGAGGGGAGGAAGGAGAGGCATTGACCATCGAAGGGATGGGTGTGTGGGAGGGAAGGGGATGAGCTACATGAGCACATGTGATAGGCAAAGATGAGGAGTCAACAAGAGGGGAGTACAAGTGAGAGGGAGTGGGTGAAGAGTATGAAGAATGTTCAATAGAAATTTGACACAAAGGCCTTTGGCCAAGTGTTTTAGTGAGGAGAAGGAATGACTTTGGTGGGCTAAGAGCTCAGCTATCTAGCCAAAGGCTTTTAGCCACTCTTGGGCTCTCTCCTTGACATAGTGGGAGAGGAGGTTCAAGAGAGCCCAGAGCATCGGACGACCTCTATGAGTCTACGCCTCCTTAATGGCAAGAACCTCTCTTTTGATTGACTCTAGGATGCCATAATCAAACTTAGTTGCAATGATGGCTTTGTCAAAGGTGGTGGGGAGACACCCATAGCCTGAGCCTCTACCAGGGCATTGATCTGCCCCCCTGTCATGATTCATCATTAGGTGGCAGTAGGGCAGGGTCACAGAGTCAGAGTTACATGGGATAGAGGGAACACTAGAGGGAATAATCAAGGGAGAATAATGTATGAAGAAGAGAATGTCCATGAACTTTGTCGATTTATTACAGAAGCGCATGAGTAGGGGAGTATTATACAAGGACTGTAGGTGCCAACAAAGATGATTAAAAGCCATGAATGTCACTTAGTGATGGAGATGTCCCAAGTGGCGGCCACTGACAATGGGCCTAGAAAGTCATGTCGATAGTCTCCTGAGCACCCGGATTCGGGGATATTAAATAAATATGATATTTATTTAAATCTTGACAGAAAAAGGTTATATATATATATATATATAATATATAATATATATATATATATATATATATATATTATATATATATATATATATATATATATATATATATATATATATATATAATCTCACTAAATAATAACTATATTATTGTATATGGCTTTTCAAAATATTATTTAATAATATTTTCCAAATATAGATTTTTATATTTTTTTAATATTTTATTTTAAAAATTTAATATTGCAATTATTTATTTATATTTATTTATAGTAATTTTAAATTACTATTAGTTTTAAATCTAAAGATGAATTGTGGGATAATAAAGAGTTGGAGGGAAAAGGTAAGCTAAGATATTATAAGGAGGTGACCAACCTCAATCTTACTAACCACAATTATCTTTATGTCATGAAGAAAAGAACTAAGTCTCATGAGCTCCTAAGTGAAACAGGATATTAGTCTATTCCCAAAACACTTTGGGACAAAAGGGTTTGTCCTCTTTTGGATACAAAGAGTGTTGAAGATGAAAAACACTCTCTTGAATTGTTGGGCTCCTAACATCATTCTCATTTCCAAAACCTTTGCAACACTTCCAACCTTCTTTGCTTGTTAAGTAAATGAAACTATAGTGACGTAAGAAGACTTTAGTCCATCCTTCTTGATCATAAAAATAAAATATTAAAAAAAATCTCAACTATTTTTTTACTTTAATCATATTAATTATTATTTATTTTTACTTTAACCATATTAATCTTGGTAAACATTAATTATTATCATCATTATAGATTTTATTATTTAAAAAAAATCATATTATTTCTAATTTTTAAATATAAAATTAATAACATTTCTATTTTAAAATATATTCTCCCATATTATATATATGGTTTCATATAAATATTCACCATATATGTGTTAAGTGTGCAGCCAAATTTACGTAGGATTCTAGATCCTTCTAGATGAGATCTTTCTAGATCTCTAGGATTCTAGTTCTTTCTACACCGCTATTAGTTTCTAGATCATTCTAGATCTCCATCTAAATCACATGTAGGATTCTAGATCCTTCTTTTTCCTCTATAAATTTGTAATTTCTCTGGCCAAGGAAAGCAAACAAGCCAAGGCTCAATCCTGTTATGTAATGCAAAGTGATTTCTATTCTCCAGCGATTGTTTTATCTTTTCTGTTGTTTCTAACGAATTAGTCTTGTTGTTTCTCCATTTGTATGTCTGTGAAATTATTCTTTGTTATTGCCGTATAAGTCTCTATGTAAAAATCTATTGCGTGTTATATATGCTCTGGTCTAACAACTGGTATCAGAGCTAGGGTTGATTATCCATTGTGCAAGCCGATTAGTTCCATCGCCTTACTCTGGCAGCGTTTGTTAAACGTTGGTTGCTACCCCTCGAGCTGTTGAAGGACTTGTCTAGGAGAAAGCTGAGGAATGCTGGAACTAAAAGACAGTTGCTGCAAGATAAAGAAGGTCATGGATCTATGTTGCTGGAGTTTGAAATGTGGAGATCTGTGGAGTTTGGAGTTGAAACGTGGTGTTCATAAGTTTTTTTTAGCATCAAGCTTGCATGTATACATCAAGTTTTTTTTCAAACCAACATATGTATGTGTGAAATGTGAAAAGGTTAAAACATTATATATGTTTTTATACTTATTATGAAAAGTATATATTGGAATTTCAAAAGTATATTTTAAAAGGAGCAGGAATTTTGAAAACGGTATTTTAAAAGGAGGAAGGTCATAATTACTAAATTTTAAAGAGTAATAATTAAAGTTTTATTTTTAAGTGGAGTTTCTGTGTTTTGGGGCGTGAATTTGATTGAAAATGGAGACATCAGTTACAGATATGGAGAAGTTGAGCGGGGCTGATTTTGCCCTATGGAAATCATAGATGGAGGAAATATTGATTTTAAAGGATCAATATTTTCCAATTGAGGGCACAACAAAGAAACCATCATCAATGAAAAATGAAGAGTGGAATGAGCTAGATAGAAAGGCGATTGCAACAATCCACCAATATTTAGCAAAGAATGTGTATTTCAATGTGTCCGGAGAAAAGACAGTAGAAGGATTATTAAAGAAGCTCCATGATCTATATGAGAAGAACACGGAATCAAACAAAGTGTTCTTGATGAAGAAGCTTTATAATCTCAAAATGGAGGGTGATTTAGTTGCTGAGAACTTGAATGCATTTACTGTTATTACTAATCAACTTGCCCCTATTAAAATCATTTTAGATGCTGAAATTAGAGCCATATTGTTGATGTGTTCTATGCCAAATAGTTGGGAAAAATTAATTGTAGCTATGAGCACTTCAGCAACTATAGCAACCCTGAAGTTTGATGATGTTAGCAACATTTTAATGAATGAGGAGCTGTGATGCAAGTCAATTGCGGAAAACTAGGGAGGAGAGGCTCTAGCTCTAGCTGATTGTGGTACGAGAATGGATCGAGGCTGGCAAGGGTGATCAAGATCGAGAGGCAGATCAAAATCAAGGAGAGGTAGAATCATCTGCTTTCATTCTGGCAAACCTGGGCACATGAAGAAAGAATGTCGATTTTGGAAGAAAGGACAAAAGGATCAGAGACCGTGTAGTACAAATCATAAGTCATCCAACACAAATGAAAGTGAGACTATTGTTGTTGCCACAAATGGTGATTTTTTGTGTACTATTTCAGTAGAGGATGCATGTGTATATACATCTAGCATTAGCTTTGATTGGATCCTTGAATCTAGGGCATCTCACCATTTAACCCCATGCAAAGATTGTTTTGTTTCATTTAATCCTGGTGATTATGGTAGAGTGCATTTGGGGAATAATCATTTTTTCAGTATTGTTGGAGTGGGAGATGTCCAGATCAAGATGAAAGATGGACATGATATATTGTTGAAACAGGTCAGGCATGTACCAAAAATGCGCATGAGTTTAATCTCTATGGGATGACTAGATGATGAAGGCTATTCGACAAGATTTGGAAAAGGAAGTTGGAAAATTAGCAAAGGTGCATTGGTTGTGGCCAAAGGACCCAAGACAGGAACATTATACACATTGGAGACATTGATAGGAAAATCATATTTGGCTGTTGTCACAAAAGAAGGAAATTGAGCAGATCTGTGGCATAAGTGTTTGGGTCACATGAGCGAGAAGGGCTTAAAAATCCTTGTTGGTAAAAATTTATTGCCAGGTTTGAAATCCTACAATCTTGATCTTTGTGAGCATTGTATATATGGCAGACAATGAAGGGTTTCATTCCTTAGAGGTGGCCATGGCAGAAAGAAAAATGTGTTAGAATTGGTACACTTAGATGTGTTTGGGCCTGCTAACATCAAATCATTAGGAGGAGCATCATATTTTGTAACATTTATAGATGATGCATCCAGGAAGGTTTAGGAATATCCTATGAAAAATAAAAGTGAAGTGTTTGGAATATTTCAAAAATTCCATGTTGTTGTTGAAAGAGAGACTAACAAATTGTTGAAGTGTTTAAGAACAGATAATGGTGGAGAATATTTCTCAAATGCATTTAAGGAATATTGTAAAAGGTTTGGCATAAAGCATGAGAAAACTGTGCCTAGTACTCCTCAACATAATGGTGTCACAGAAAGGATGAATCACACCATTATGGAAAAGGTGCGAAGTATGTTGTCCAATTCTGGTTTGGAGAAGAATTTTTGGGCTGAAGTAGTCAGGACCACTTCTTACCTCATAAATAAATCTCCAACTATAGCCTTGGATGGTGGTATCCCTAAAGAAGTTTGGACTAGCAAGAATTTGAATTATTCTCACTTGAAAATATATGGATGTGAAGCACTCGTACACATTCCCAAAGAAAATAGAACTAAGCTAGATGATAAATCTATGAAATGATTTTTTTTGGGATATGGAGATAAAGATTTTGGTTATCGTCTACGAGATCCAGTCAAACATTACAAGCAAGTATGTTGTATTTAATGAGTAAAAATTGCTCAAGAGGACTATAGATGAGTTGGAGGTCAATAAGGTTTTTGACAGGTTTGAAGAGCAGCAGGAAAACATACCACCAATACAAGAAAGTGAACAGCAAATTCAGGAGCATGAAGAACAACAAGTGGAAAATGATGAATAACAAGAAGAAGGAACCTTGCAGGAACCTTTACAGGAGATTCAACCTGATAATGCACCACCACAGTTGGTTCGCAGATCTTCTAAGCCTCAAGCTTTCACAAAGGTATCCTCCTTCAAACTATATTTTGTTGACTGATGAAGGTGAACCTAATTGTTTTCAAGAAGCTTGCAAAGGCGAGCACAATAAAGAATGGAAGAAAGCAATGGAAGAAGAAATGAACTCTTTGTAGGAAAATAAAACTTGGGAGTTGGTAAACCTCCCAAAAGGTAGAAAGGCTCTACAAAACAAATGAGTGTACAAGATTAAGCATGAAGGTGACGAAAAGAAGGAGAGGTATAAAGAAAGGCTGGTGGTGAAAAGTTTTGCCCAAAAAGAAGGTACTGACTTCACTGAAATTTTCTCACCTGTTGTTAAAATGTCATCCATTAGAGTCATTCTTGGTCTAGTTGTTTCTTTAGACCTAGAATGTGAAAAGTTAGATGTAAAAACTGCATTCCTTCATGGTGAATTGGAGGAAGAAATTTATATGGAGCAGCGAGAAAGCTTCATATAAAAAGGTAAAGAAGGCCTTGTTTTTAGGTTGAAGAAGAGTCTCTATGGGTTGAAACAAGCATCTCGACAATGGTACAAGACATTTGATTCATTCATGTTGGAACATGGTTTTCAGAGATTGGAAGCTAACCATTGTGTCTATATCAAGAGGTATGATCAAAGAAAGTATATCATATTATTGTTATATGTGGATGACATGTTGATTGTTGGGCATGATAAGAATAAGATCAGTAGGTTGAAGAAAGATTTGGGTAGCAAATTTACAATGAAGGATTTGGGACCAACACAAAAGATATTGGGCATGCAAATTATGCATGACAGGAAAAACAAAAGGTTGTGGCTGTCACAAGAAAAATATATCAAGAAGGTGCTTTACAAGTTTAATATGAAGGATGCCAAGCCAATTGGTACACCCCTTGCAGCCCACTTCAAGCTGAGTACCGAATTATGTCCTAGTGATGACAAGGAGAAAGAAGAAATGAGCAAGATACCTTATGCTTCAGTAGTTGGAAATTTGATGTATGCCATGGTATGCACATGACCAGACATTGCATATTCAGTAGGAGTAGTGAGTAGGTTCCTTGGCAATCCAGGCAAACAACATTGGCAAGCAGTAAAATGGATTTTGAGGTATCTCAAGGGTACTAGCCATTATTGTTTATGTTTTGGTCATAATAAGACTGTCCTTGAAGGATTTACAGATGCAAATATGGTTGGAGATATGGATACCAGAATGTGCACTACAGGTTATTTGTATATATTGGCAGGTGCAGCAGTATCTTGGGTGTCAAGGCTATAAAGAATAGTAGCCCTCTCTACAACAGAAGTATATTACATAGCTGCAACAGAAGCTTGTAAAGAGATGTTGTGGATGTAGTGATTCTTAGGAGAGATAGGAATAAAGCAGGATAAGTATGTGTTATATTGTGATAGTCGGAGTGTCATTCACTTGGTGAAAAACCCAACATTTCATTCAAAAACCAAGCACATTAACTTAAAGTACCATTGGATCCAGCATGTGTTGGAGGAAGAACAATTATCCTTGGAAAAGATCCATACAGATAGAAACCCTGTTGATATGCTCACTAAGATTCTACCACGAAAGAAACATGAGTTATGTAGAGGCATGGTAGGACTCGATGTGAATTGATGACTCTTATTTGGCTTCAAGTGGGAGAATGTTAAATCTGAAGCCAAATTCATGCAGGATTCTAGATCCTTCTAGATCAGATCTTTCTAGATCTCCAGGATTCTAGATATTTCTACACCACCATTTGTTTCTAGATCATTCCAAATCTCCATGTAAATCACATATAGGATTCTAGATCCTTCTTCTGCCTCTATAAATTTGTAATTTCTCTAGCCAAGGAAAGCAAGAAAGCCAAGGCTCAATCCTATTATGTAATGCAAAGTGATTTCTTTTCTCCAGTGATTGTTTTATCTGTTCCGCTCTTTCTGACAAAGTAATCTTGTTCTTTCTCCATTTGTCTGTCTCTAAAATTATGCTTTGTTATTGCCGTCTAAATCTCTGTGTAAAAATCTGTTGTGTGTTATATATGCTCTGGTCTAACAATATGATTGAATATAAATATTCAACGGGAATCTTGTATATATATAATTAGTACGCAAAACCACTATCTTTTCACACTCCCATCTTCACAAATTATTATTTCCATGTAACATTGAGATAATATACGTGAAATGTGATTCTTGTTTTAATAAAATTCATTTACATAAATGAATCAAAATTATTTATGTGAATAAGACATGCTAATGGAAATCTTTCAAAACAAAATGAAATATTTAGAATATGATGAATCCACATACCCTATTTCATATATTTAAAGGAACACCTAACCATTTTTTTTCTTTTAATTTAGAATTTTAATTTATCAAAACTGTTAGGGTTTTATTTTTTTTTATATTATTTAATAATTTTATAGACATAATAATGCAAACATTTGATCTAATTTTATATATATGGTTAGATTTCATATTTTTATATTATAGTTAAAAGTTTTCTATTATATTTATATCTATATAGTTAGAAATTTTCATATATCTTATATATGGATAATTAAGTAAGAAACTATATAAAATATAGAATTATAAATTTTTATAATATCAATATAAAGAGTAAATATAGAAAAAATTGATAAAATATTGTATATAATCTATATAAATAAATAATCTTTTTTAATTAATGAAATTAATTTTTATATTATTATATATTTCAAATTTATACAGAATTTTGGTATTTAAAATATAAATTTCTACACTACATTGTTATTCAATAATTTACATGATAATTTCATAGTTGTAAAAAATAAACATAAATTTATGGAATAAAGATAATATTTGAAATTCAATTTTTTTTTAAAGATAACCTAAAAATATGCCGATATGAAACAACTTAGATGATTTAAATATTTAAATAATCTTCCATTTACACAAGTGGATAGGATTAATTGAAACCACCTCCTCCAAAGTGACTGAACTTGTCCCTTGCATTGAGGCCAAAATAAGGCATCTACTGATTCATATGTTTAGATTCCATAATAGAAAGCAGTTTTTCCTGTCTGGGAAAAAGTTTTAGATGTCGAGATTTACAGAAGTTGTAGGATCTCGCGACCTAAAAATATACTTGCAGTGGCTTCATAGGCTTTTTGAGATAAATGCACGGAGTCAAAGAACAGATATTTATCAGCATCATCACAAGTAAATGGAGTAAATTTGTTGCACAGGAAACCCAACTCTATATCTCCAGTCCCACAACAACCCTTATCAGTCACCTCAAAACCTGCAAGTATCATAAGGAATTTTACTATAATTACATTAATGTATGAAATATAAGGGCAGTGATATGAATATCCAAATTGAAGGTTATTGGGGATGGAGACTTACCGACTTTGCCAGGATTTTGTATGAAGTCTAGAATAAGAGCATAATAATCAAGTGAAACAATCTCGAGACCAGGGAGCACAGGTTTCAGCTGTTTGATTATTGCATTCAGCCCTTCATTGAAACCAGATGCAGCCTCGTTGATTTTCTCCACACACTCTCCTTTGCTGTCGAGGTAATGCAGTGTTCTCTCAATAGGTAGACATCCCAAGGGAGGAACGTTAATCAACCCAATTTTGCGTGCATTCAGACTATATAGTTCCTGTCAAATAAATCAAAACAAACATCTAATCTAGTCAGAATCAATGCAAATCTCCTTAGCTGTAGCGATTAGACTGAAAATCTAGAGATAGAAACTTATTGTTTCCATGCCTTAATGTAAGATGCGTATGTCTGCAAGAGAAAATCCGTGTACTGTGAAATGGTAAAGTGAGATGAACGATCCGGAAATAGGAAGTAGTTGGCAATGAAGTCATTTGTGCCAATGACGATGAAATATATTGCCTCGCTCAATATCATGGCGCCACGTTCATCTCCCACCAAGCCTATCAATCTCGTTTTATATTCTTTGAAATACTCGACTTCTTTCCAGAATGGTATAACCTCCTACAGTTAAACACTAGTCATTAGCCTTATGAATAATTTGGAAATTGACCTAAAAGATTGCAGATATCATCAAAATCAATAGTAAACATGAACTTAATAACAACTAACTGATACCAGTATTTCACTGGTTTTGTTGTCTAAACCAGATCCTGAAGAAGCAAAGTTAACGCCTGTTATTAAGTCGGAGTCCTGAAGGTTAGGGTCCAGATACGGTGGCAGCAAATCTTTGATACCCAGCCCTTCAACTGCAAACATAATTATATATATCTTAAATTTTTGGGGCAAAGAAATTACAAGCTCTCACAGGATTCCAATGAATTTCTATATTATCATACTCACCAAAATAGTCGGCCATGAGTTTTCCATTTGATACACGTCCTGTGGGAACATGGTTGATGAAGTCTCGGCCATAAGGAGGAAAATTGGCTTTGCTATATGTTACAATGTAATCGTTATTTCCTGTATCGCCATATGAGTCACCGAAGAAAAAAACTGCGGGCACGGACACATTCTGAGCCACTGCAATTAAACAAATGTTCCTCGTCTGAAACAACGATATCACCAATAATAATATAGTGCCCAATGGAGACGCCGAAACTAAAGTTACAGACCTCTTCATGGCCCCGACTGGACTACAAAAGAAGCAGCAGTCATATGAGATCTTAAAAACAAAAATCAAATCATCGCAGTTATAAGTATCATTCCCCTTGGAATGGGGAGGATTAATGGTCCTTTATTTCCTAACAGATTGAAGTGATGACCCATTAATTGTGGCGTCAGAAAATTTCCATGTAGGTGAGAATTCAAACCAAAAGTTTATAGGTGATCATGATCTCACAACTTTCTCGCAGGCCAAGTGGATTAACGTGGATGGACAGTTCATCGAGCCATATTCTATTCTATCTGATGGCATTTTTTCGGGTTGAATTTGCCCAAAACTGAGCAGGGTTTCGGGTCACAATTTTGAGTTGTGTACTTTTTTCACAATTTGAGTGTTCTACATATCCAGTATTTGAGAAATATATTATATGCAATTTGTTTCCATCACAATCTTGAGGGAGTTCTGTAAATTATAATTTGTACTTTCTCTACAATTTGAGTATTCCACATGTTAAATATTTTTAATCACAATTTTGCGGTAAATCTTTTCCACAATTTAAGTGTTTACATTAAATATTTAAAAATTTTCCAAAAAATTATTTTATTAGATATATTTTTTTGGAATTCAATTAAATTAAATAAATTATTCATCTATAACTATTTCCATTACATTATCTTAACTAACTAATTTCTTACGATGAATATTAAATAAACTATTCAAAATCATAAAATAAGACAAACCCATACTTAAAATCACTTCATATTTAATATAAAAAATAACAAAAACCTACCATAATTATACAAAACCACTTTCATTAAAACCTAACACCGTAACCTCACACATTAGAATCGTTACGCGTCTTGTTGCAGATTGTGAGAGTACAAAAGCGGATCAGGCTGACGTGGCTGCTTTTACATCACGAATTCTAGGGAAAGCTTTACTTCAAAACAAACGTGCACAACTAATACTTACGCTCGTTATGTGGAAGTGACCAACTAAAATAAATACCTCGCTGTATGCTTTTGTTTTTGATAGCTACGGCTGCTATGCATTTAGTTCATAATAAATTTAGAGGGGTAGAATATGTATGGTTTATAATGTGTAATTTTTGTTTTCAATATTTATAATATTGTGTTAAAAATTATAATTTTAAATTTAGGAAGGTGAAATATGTATATTTTTATAAATTTTATATTAATGGTTAAGATAAAGTTGGTCTTTCATTTACAATAAAAATTTAAACAACAATTATATATTTAATTTAAGCTAAACTTTAAAATAGATATTTATTATTGACATAGTGAGATTTGATATTCTTGTAATTTAAATGTTAAAAAATTGAGATTTAGTTAGAATTTTATTACTCTTTTTTCTTTTTTGTTTTCTACAATGTGAAATAGTTTATATATTATATATAATATATATATATTATATTAATATATATATTAATAAAATTTAAATTAATATATATTATAAAATAATTAAATGTAAAGATAAATATTTGGAGAAAATATAAAAACAGAATAAGTAAACGTGATATATACCTGAAAATTTACTAACAAATAAATAATGATTAACTTGTATATATAATACTTTATTAAATAATTTGTTTTCAAATTATATGATTTTTTTAATCTTTGATTTCTAAAAAGTAATTTCTATGAATATTAGAGTGTGATGCTATTGGACTCACTAACATAAGGGGATTCTCCCCAGTATAAAGTCCCAACTTGACCTAACACCGTTTGGTGTAGGAGTTCCATCTGGTATGATGACCAAGTTGCCATTATATTAAAGATTTGCCTTAGCTCTTGGTTGTCAGCACATGATAGCGCTTTGCTTTGTCTTCAAACAATGAGGTTCACATGCCTGGTGAGTAATTAGTGTTACTTATGTCAAGGTTATTTCACTGCAAAGAGAGAGGGTGAGAGTGAGTCTCAAGTCAAAAGGGAATAGTCCCAAGTCTGTTAGAGACACACAACACAACATGACATGCGCAACTTCCAGTGGAGTAGACCACACAGATGTGACAGTCACAAACACACAGTGAATAGATAATAGGTACAACACCTAGTGGAATAGTCCACACGAGTGTGACAATCATTATAACAAGTTTGTCAGAATGAATCTGTCGAGTGTCCAGCAGAATAGTCCACACAGGCAAGAGAGCGACAACACCTGATACAACACATTTCCAATAGCATGTGTACTAAAACAACTAAAAAAGTTCAAGTCTCTCTATATAGGTTTAAGTATTTACACACGTCCAAAGAATAGTATTACAAACATATACAATACATATGTGAAAATGCGTTGGCTTGTTAACAAGCTTCTGAATTAAGCGAAAGTTTCAATACACATCGGTACACCATACATCACTAACCCCAATAGCAAGATGTTATAGCTACTGATCTCTCCTCAAAGAAAAGACTACAAACTCTCAAAGTTATGTGGGAAGAGCCAAAGTGAAAAATTCATTTGCATGTACAAATAAGGGGTATATGTAGCCAAGGGTGAAACTAACCCTTGTGATTGTTTGACTTCCCTCATGAATGTTTAACTTACATGACCCTTCAACTTTACATGTGGGTCTCTTGGACTTCCATGCTACATTACATTGATTACAACAGTATGGCTGACAATAGTGATGTGGCCGAGTTGACTCATGACATAACTCGACATGACAATGCTGCTATGTTCACGTTGATAGTGGTGTCCATATTGGTATGCAATGTTGTTGAGTGATCTGTGTTCCCTTGGTGTATCATAGCTTCACCTTCGAATGGAAAGTTGTGAGAAGTCTTCAATGATCTTGGTGTTCGCTTGATGTTTCACATGCATGTATCTCCTTCGTTGGTGCTTGGCATGCTTCATGTGTTCATCCATTCGCGAACAAGTCTTCTAGCATGTGCTCCTTATTCATCTCGTTCATCATCATGCCACGTTTCATCCAAATACATGTATCTGCAATCGCTCATGATGAGATGACATCAAATCGAGAAATATCCTAGTCTACCATGATGCATCATCTTTTGTTTTCGGGTGCAGGTGACTAGGAGAGAGGACAAGGCTCTGAAACTGCAGAGAGCCCATTTCAGGCCTAGATGCAAGCTCCGAGGAACTGTCAAGGAAAATTGCACAGAGGTCACTGGGAGGCTGAGATGAGTAATTCAGAATAGAAGTGATCGTCTACTGGATGAGGCTCTTATGGAGGGCATAACTACACAACTATTCTAGGGAGGTAATGTAGGCAGCATGGAGGACATTGGAAGTGAAAATTGTGCAGGTTCTTCAGGAACGTTGGCAGCGGCTATGGGAGCTTGCTAGCCAAAACTATGTAGAACTAGGAGGCTGGCCTATATGACATGTCTACGTAGTTTCTGGGCTGAGCTAGGTATCAGATAGTTGAAGGACAACCCAAGGAAACTGCGCAATTTTCATGAGGAGTAGCAAGTCATTTGATAGGGGGACTAGTTGATAGAACTGCACAAATTTCAGGGATAACGTAGTGACAAGCACCAGGTCTCTGTCATTCATGTCTCTGCAATTTCTTCAGTCAGCGGAGGTGGGTATGCTGGTAGCTTCTATGCAAATTTTCGGAGGAGTGAAGCCCGATGATCTAGGTGGATATTGGTGGCCACCCGCATATTCCACTTGGATCCCCACCATTGTTTCTTCCAGTTTTTTAGTTTCCTTAATTGTAGCATAATTTACTATTTTTGGTAGTTTTTTGGGTTCTAAACTTTTGGAGCCGTTTTGAGGTCCCAAACGATGTTTTTTTGGAAATATTCCTTTGAGTAATTTCTTTGAAAACGCATTTTTAGTTGTAGTCTTCAGAGATATATTTCTAACGAGGTATCATGCACGTCAAATGGAGATAATATGACTAAGTTACAACCCAGGAAGTTGGCTGCCCAACTAACCCCAACGGGGCACATAAACTCTTGTTGTTACATATCCTCAAGTTAGGGTTTTGCTTGTTTATGGTTTTCTCTTATTGTTCAATAATGAAAAGGCCCTGGAGCCTCTTGTAACTCAGTTCAGAGGCATGTAGCCACCACATCTCTTGTCAGAGATAAGCTACCATCACTCAAGCTAGTCTCATTTCCATTCTGTTTGTAATCATATTTCATTATTTGATATTAATGAAAGGAAGTGTTATTTTTGTTGCATCTCTTTATTTATGGATGTATATTTAATTTGTTGCATTCCTGTTTAAGCTCGAACCTGTGGTATCAAAGTGTTATGGTAGAGGAGTTAGGGCTCGAACTGGTCGAACCTTTGCAAGACCAGCCTCATAAATCCCCACGATCTCCCATTGGGGAAGGAAAGAAAGACAAGCGAGCGGGAGATCCTATCAAAATATTGCCTAAAGAGGCCCTCGAGAAACAAAGGAATGCAATGATGGATAACTTTTCCCAGATCCTTCAACGGTTGCCTACCGATGGTGCATCCACATCCAACAGCTAATCTGAAGGCTCCACACCTTTTAAGGTAAAGGTAAACTTTGACATTCTAATATTTGAGGGCCAAATATATGCAAATGCCGTAGATAAATGGTTGAATCTGCTATAAGGATATTTTTCTATTCATGATTTTTCCAGCCAAGAAAAGATTAATTTTTCTCTTCTCAAAGCTGCCCCCCACGTCAAGAACTGTTGGGAAACCTATTGTGAGTAGAAGGATGAAAGTATAGCCTTATTGTTTTCAACCGATCACACTTGGAATTCATTCTAGGATGCCATCAAGCAGAACTACTATCCTATTGGGAGGTACGAGGAAAAAATACATAAATTGGACCACACTATGGCAGGGAAGGGACCAAGATGTGCTGGAGTTTACCAATGTTTTTCATACCCTTCACATGAAGTTGGGTATCAAGGATTGTGAGAAACATTTGGTACTCAAATACCATGACTGCCTACATAGATACATCCAAGATGAGATGGAGTTCTTAGACATCTCCTTGCTTAGCATGGCGTACCAATATGCCGTCAAGATCAAGCAAAAGTTTAAACAGAAGAAGCGAGACTATGGCTCTGCGAATCTGAAGCAAGGGAAATGTGTCCCCAAACCAGAGAACAAAGGACAAAGCTAAGGCAGGACAACCCATGACAATTCGCTAAGGCCACAAGAAAAGGATAACACTATGAAGCCTAAGAAGGACACGTGGAAGTGGTGTAAGTTCCATAAGAGCTCCAACCACAACACAGGTGAGTGATGGGCCAAGTAGTCACTTGTGGCTAAGTTGAAGGCTTCAGAATCAGATGCATGTTCTGACTCTTAATCCGAACCTGATGAGGGGAATGAAAAAGGGAAGCAAATTATTGACGTGGAGCCCAACACCACCATCACCACCATAAATATCTAGAAGGAGGAACCTGAAGATCTGGAGGAGGAGGAGCGTCTCTTCCACTCCCAGATGTGGGTAAAGGGTTCCCCACTATAATTCATTTTCAACAGCAGGAGCCAAAAGAACCTCATTGCAGTAGAGGTCGTGATGTGGTTGGTCTTACTGACCACAACACACCCATAGCCATACACCATCGGGTGGCTTCATCAAGGACAAGATCTACGCGTGAGCTAGCAATGTCGCCTTCCATATAGCATCAAGCCCTTCACGAATGAAGTATTATGTGATGTTGCTACCCTTGATGTTTGTGATGTATTATTAGGCCAACCATACTTGTGGATGTGACATGTTGTGTATGAGTCAAGGGATGGAGTTGTTATTGTTACATTGGGAAATATGTTGTACAGGATACCAAAGGTAGCATCACCTACCACCATCCCTATGGTTGCTGCAAAATAATGCAGTAAGCTCATTTGAAAAACTGGAAATTTGTTTTCCTGATGATACACCCTTAAGGAAAGAAGAAGATGGTGGCCACGACCTCCAGACAAGGTCCCTCCGCATCACAACAAAATATGGACAAGGTCATGGAGGAGTACGAGGACATCTTCACCTCCCCCGCAGTGGTGCCTTTGCACTGTCAGGTCAAGCACTCCATCGATCTGACCCCAGGTGCGTCATTACCCAATGGACCAATCTATTAGTGCTCCGTTCTAGAGAACGATGAAAGCAAGAGGCAAATTCACAAGTTTCTATAGAAAGGTCACATCCGGCCAAGTTCATCACCTTGTGGAAGCCCGATCGTGTTGGTTCATAAAAAGGATGGGACTTGGAGAATCTGTATTGACTATCAGGCACTAAATAAGATCATTGTTCGGAATAGGTAGTCGATCCCATAGATTGATGACCTTTTGGACCAACTCAAGGGGGAAAATATTTCAACAAGATCACCTTGAAGTTCGGATATCACCAGGTACCAATCGAACCCTATGATGTGTGGAAGACTACCTTCAAAGCCGAGGATGGCCTTTTCAAAGGGTTGGTTACGTGGTTTGAGTTGATGAATGCTCCTGCAACCTTCATAAGGTTGATGGATGACATCTTGTGGCCATTCACCAACTCATTTGTAGTGGTATACTTGGGTGACATCCTGATCTTCAGCCAGAGTTGGGAAGAGCACCTCCACCACATCCGAAAGGTTCTCCAAACACTGTGGTAACGCAAGCTGTGTGCCAATTTGGAGAAATGCACTTTTGGCATGACCCAGGTTCAGTATCTGGGATACATTATTGACGAACGATGGGTGCATGTGGATCCATATAAGATCCAATTCATTCGGGATTGGCCAGCCCAAACCACTCTAACAAAGCTTAGCAACTTTCTAGGTCTTGCTAGTTTCTTACATAGGTTCATGTTGGGGTTCTCTCATATCACTTTGCCTTTAAGTCAAGTCACCAAAGGAGGAGCGAAAGAAAAATTCTTTTGGTATGAATCTCAATAGAAGGCATTCATAGAGTTGAAACATCGCCTCTGCTCTGCACCAGTGCTCATATTACCAGACTTGCAACAACCATTTGAGATCGAGACAAATGCCTCTCACTATGCTATTGGGGCAGTCCTTACTCAACAGGGGCATCCACTGGCATATCACAATGAGACATTTTTAGACACATTCCAGAAGTATCCCACATATGAAAAAGAGATGTATTCAATTGTGCAAGCCTTTCAACAATGGAAGCATTACATTATGAGGAAGGAAATGGTCATACACACACACCACCGACCCCTACAGTTCATACAGATGCAAGGGAAGTTGCAGAATGATCACCATCAGAAGTGGTCCACATACCTGCAACAGTTCCATTTGAATATCAATTACAAGAAGGGAAGCACAAAGAAAGTTGCAAACTACCTCAGACGACCACCAATGATGGCGTTAACCACCATGCTCAACTCTTGTGGGAACGAGACTTCTGATTGGCCACTTCTCTACAAAAGTGACCCAGAATTTGGCCTCACATACCATATGCTCTTGGAGGGTCAGTAAGTTCCAGATTTTCATCTCCAGGATGCTTTGTTATGCCACCTAGGATACCTTTGTGTTCCTTCAAGTGAGCATGCAAAGATATTTTGGGAAGTGCACTACAATCGGGTCGTTGGGCATTTCTGGGTCGAGAAAATGATGCAATTATTGCAAAAGTATTTCTATTGGTCGAATCTTTGACAAGATGTCGAGAAGTACATCAGATCCTGCACTACCTGTGCCATTGCCAAACTAACCATTAAGAAGCAAGGTCTCTATACTCTACTGTCTACCCCTATTTGACCTTTGGAATCCATCTCCATGGATTACATGTCAGGCCTTCCTCATACTAAGCATGGAAATGACTGTGTTTTTGTGGCCATCAATAGATTCTCAAATATGGCCATGACGGTGGCCTGTAAGAAGAGTATCACAGTAGAAGAAACTGCTAAACTCTTCTTTGAACAAGTGTGGGTACACTTTTGGATTCCATAGTCTATCATCTCAGATCAGGACAACAATTTCCTTAGTACATTTTGGTCCAATCTTGGGTGGATGTTGGACACCAAGCTCACTAAGCCCACAACTTTCCATCCCCATACTGATGGCTAGACAAAGGTCATCAATAAGATGAGCGTACACATTCTATGCATGTACAACTCAAAGCATCCACGCACATGGGATGAGAGCCTCGCTTATGTCTAGTACAACTACAACTGGGCTCTCCACAGCTAGACTGGACATAAAAATTTTCAGGTGGGCTTGGGATTCTAGCCATTATGTCCCGTTAATGTGGCCATACCATTTGCATTGAATCAGGCAAATTCAGCCCATGTCTAGTCCAAAGCTGACAAGGAAAATAACTTCATGGAGCACACTCAACACATCCGCTAAGAGGTCCATGACATATTGGACAAAGCCAATTCTAAGTACAAGCAATGACATGATCAATATCAAATGCTAGATAAGTTCCAAGTGGGTGATAAAGTTTGGCTACATTTCCAAAAGGAGCACCTAGTTAGGCCCCATTTCAAGATTCACCCGCTTTGATATGGGCCATACACCATCACCAAGGTTGTGAGAGATAATTATTTTGAGCTTAGCATTCCCCCATTCCTTGGACTACACCTAGTGTTCAATGTGGATCGCCTTCAACCATACTTTCCACCATTATTAGACACATCTGATGTTGCAGAAAAACTCACACCAACAAAGTTAAATCCAGACTGCATGGAACAAGCTGCAACTGATCGAATCATGGAGACACAGATTAAGAAAAATCGCTAGCAGAAGCTCCAACTGTATCGAGTTATCAAAGCTAGCCAACTCCTGTACCAAGGAAAATGGTTCACTGGGGACCACGTTCAACAGAAGCTTCCTCATCTCATAGAGGAACTCAATGGAATGGAGATCATTGCTTCCTAACGGGGTAGGAATGATCCAAGTGGATATTGGTGGCCACCCGCCTATTTAATTTGGACCCCCACCATTGTTTCTTTCAGTTTTTTAGTGTCCTTAATTATATCACAATTTACTATTTTTCGGTGTTTTCCGTGTCCTAAAGTTCTGAAGCCATTTGGAGGCCCTAAACAATGTTTTTTTGGTGATATTCCTTTTAGAAAATTTCACCAAAACTTTGTTTTTCATTTTATTTCTTAGAGATATCTTTCTAAGGAGGTACCATGCACGTCAAACGAAGATAATATGACCAAGTTATGGCCTTGGGAAGTTGGCTGCCTAACTAACCCCAACGGGGCCCTTAAACTCTTGGTGTTACATCTCCTCGAGTTAGTGTTTTGGTTTTTTAGGGTTTTATCTTATTGTTCAATAATAAACACGCTCTAGAGACTCATTGTAAATCAGTTCAGATGCATGTAGCTGCCACATCTCTTCTCAGAGATAAGCTATCATCGCCCGAGCTAGTGTCATTTCCATTTTGTTTGTAAGCATATTTCATTATTTGATATTAATGAAAGGAATTGTTATTTCTATTGCATCTATGTATTTATGGTTATATATGTAATTTGTTGGGTTCCTATTTAAATTGCAATCACCCTCACTGCTTAGTCAAACTCTCTGGTGAACTAGTAGAAAGCTTGAAAGATTTTCTTATTGGCAATGCAGATTAAGATGGCTTGTTGAGCAACTTCTTGGAGGTAACCTCAAGCTCTGTGCAATTGTGGACAACAACACTTAATCATCGAGGGCTGAGAATACACGGTACAACTCAGTGGAGGTCTGACTGTTGGAGGGTGGTCCGATTGATATAGTTTCAGCAAAATGACTAAGTGTGTTAGCGAGTGAACTTGTGCATGCATGACCTTGAAATACACACTCAAAATGACTGGAAAAAAAGACACCTCGAACCAACAAGACAACATGCTCAGTGTGATTAACCAACAAGTGTGAGTGACAAGTGCGACACTTGAGATAGATCATTGAAGGACTGTGAAGAACTTCTGCGACATTGCATACAAATTCATGTCTGAGTGCGACTAATGATTTCATAGCGAACACAACTTGTACACATGAAGAAATACCTTCAACATACCCAGAACATGACCGCAATCATGACATTCTGATCAACATACTAAAAGATGTCTGGTGAACAGTAAAGGGAGGAGGGTGTAAAGAATCAACACGAGCTCATGGGATGAGCCCGAGTGTTTGCAAACATCAAGGAAAAAACAAAGGAAGGCTCTGAAATTGGATGTGGGTCAAAATTTTGGAGGGTTTTTCAGCCCCTACAACACTTTGTGACACACTGGTTGAATACCAACTTCTCTATTTGGGTCCATTGACAATACAGTGTCTTGGTCCGTTAGGGATTATTGAATCACTGTGTGGGTTACTTTGGATTCCCTAACTACCCTATGGACAAACATGATTCACCTTTTTTCAACTCAGTCAAACACAACAACAAGTTTTAACTTGATCATAGTGTTTCAAAATCGGGAAGGGTAGTTTGGCTTGTGAGTTTAAAATTTTTAGAGTACAAGTTTTCATCTCTAGTGTTGCTCTGCTGCTAGCAGGCATGGATATTACCCTAGCAGAGTCACGGAGGAACAAATGCATTGCTCCACTTCGAGTGAGCCTAGTCACTTCCCTAATGGAGTTGCATGCTTCACTGCTCTATGTAGGAAGCCTTTCTCTTCTTTCACCTTTGTACTTTTTTTAAAAGAGCACTATGCATAGGCACTTATTTATTTTTGGGGTGGAAGAGGGATACCAACTTATTGATAGCATAAGAGGTTGTTCCTTCAAAGAAGCATGTAAGACCTCTAACATAGGTTTTCTCGTTTATATTTTCCCCTTCTTCATTTCTACTAGTGAATGAGCTTAAACACATAGATCATAAGGACGAGTACAAGAACAGGGTTTCCTAGTGTGGATAAGGGTTCATGGTTGAACCCAATATTTCATTATAGATGGCTCGTATTTTCTGTCAGGACTTCATTGGCCAAATGTTATAACCAAGCAAAGAGAAGATGGACGCAGGACTAGCCAAGTGCTGGAGTGTCACAAGGCTCTTTAGATCTCAGCCACATACTCATTCAAAAACTAGAACTCAGTAGAGGGAAGCACTTATTGAAAAACCCAAAAATAACATGATACTAAGAAAACAAAACAAAACGAAACAAAAATAATAAGGAAAGAGAAAATACAACAAACTATGTGCATGGCGTGGGGCGCAGCCTCAACTTTTTGAAGGTAGTGTTTGTGATCTTGGCCGTCGACAAGAAGGTTGTCAATCCTCACGTCAAGTGATGGCAGATGGTACATTTGTGGGCCAAGCATCACTTGGATAGTAAACAGACCAATCAACAGGGACACGGACTTCATATGTTTGCTTTTGTCTTCATGGGGTTTGTCCCACTTCAAAACCAAGTCACCCACATCAAAGTTAGCATTCCCTGTAGATTTCTTGTCGAGCCATCTCCTGATACGGTTCTGGTGGAGTCGGAATTTTTATTTTTCTTTCATCCTTTCTTCTTGCAACTTGTGAAGTGTATCCATCCTATGTTGGACTAGTAGAGAAGGCTTGCCTAGGGATCATTGGGACAATTGGGGTGCATGCAAGTAGATTTTTGGTGGAAGGATGGCTTCTTTCCCATAAACGAGGAAGTATGGCGAAGTGTTCAGAGAACGTTTAGGTGTTACGCAGTTAGCCAATAAAGAATTCGTCAAAGAAGAGTGCTAGTTACACTATTTAGAGTAAGTGGTCTTCTTGATAATGCCTATGATCCAAGTTGGATCCATCAAAGACTGGCAAAGAACCATGACTTTATCCAGTCGAGATGAATCTCTAAAAATTCCAAAAAAACAGCGATAAAAAACAACTTGAACCAATGGCAATGGCAGCCAGCGTGGAACGACGAGGACCTCAGTCAAAGTGCACTAACCGAGGCCCATGGAGACTGCGCAGGAGGTAAAAGTAGCCCTTGGGAACTTCGGATTGGGAAAAGGAGGTGATTTTTGATGCACGATCATGCATGCTGGGCAAAAAGGGCCGAAACGAAGGAAGCCCGAGCACTTAGACGCATGGCGAACCAGAGAACCGCGGGCGAAAAGGCAAAAGCGCTAAAAGGACAAAGGCAGGACCCACACTCTGGAAACCAGCGGTATTGATGGGGGTGCCCTCAAACGGTAAACGGTTTTGGAGAGAGCGGAGCAATCCCACTTAACGATCGATGAGTGGTGGCGGAGGAGAGAGAAAACTACCGTTGATCGCACATTATTGGTCATGAAAGTCAACCGCACGGGACATGCATATTAAATTGGATCTTGGTGAGCCCAGATCAGACGGTTGAGATTGCGCCTGATGGAGGAAGCAGAATCGACAGGGAATTAAGCCGCATTCTAAAGGGATTTGGAATCCGTTTGACCACCATGGTGGAGGAAGAACACATCCACGATGTAACTGAAGAAACAAACCGACGAGTAGGTTGGCACTATTCAGATGAGGACACGTGGTCACTCCCTGAGCATTCATGTTAATGTCGAACAGGGAACTCCAAGTGTAGCTGTAGAAGGCGAATCAGTAGAGGCAGAAGAGGAACCCAACAGGGATGGAAACTAATGGCTAAAAGCAATGAATAGAGATAGAATAGACAATCAAGTCAGAGTGAAGTCTGAGAGACTAAGGGAAAGACCAGAATCCCGAGAGGAGGATGAAATACATAGAGAAGAAGGCAGTAAATCAAGAGAAAAGTAGGATGAGACAGAGGGCCAAGCTAACACAGCGGCAACATTGAGCACCACCGAGCTTGAGAGATTCGAGCCACCCCATAGAGGGATCTGTCCGGGTTGAGCACCACGTTGGGCTCTTACCACTATAGACTAGAAGGTCATAGAGCTGGTGGGAAGAAGAGACTATGTACTCCAGTGGCTTGGGGAATCCAAGAACCACACTGCCAAGCAAAACCTACTTCAGGAGAACTCACATTGAGTCCGTGCATTGTAATTTTCTGCTCAAAGACCCAATAAAACAAGGCCACCACTAAAAGCTGGACCGGAGACATAGCCCTGGAGAATAGGGTGAAATCCTTATTAAAATTGCTTGTGTCTTTGTGGTTTCTTACTATGTTTCTCCGTTGTCTTTCCATTTAAAATGTTTGTGTATTGGAAATCTGATCGATCCGTTGCTTAAATAACACAGAACACACACCGGCACATGAGTTTGTAATTCCTTTTGTTTAATAAAACTTCAACTGATGTCAGTCATAGGGTGATTATCAGATCAAGTGGTATCAGATCTTATAGGTTGTAAGGTTAGACAAGCTTGTGTTTGTTTAGCTGTGAATGCTCACTATATCAAAGCTCAAATTAGGAGAAGGAGAGTTGGTGGAAGCTAATCTTGAAATTGGGAGAGTCTATCCTTGGAAGATAATGTCAGAGGAAGGTTCTATGGGGCCAGACCCTCAATTCATAGAAAATTTCCTAGCTATAAAGTGTATGGTAGAAGAAATGTATAGGGACTTTAGAAATCATAAGGATGAAGATTCATCAGGTTCTAAACAAGATAAAGAAGAGGATGAGTCTCATTCCCATGACCACTCAAAAGGGAAAAGGAAAGACGAAAGCTTTCCCATGCCTCCTAATAGCCCTGTGAATAATAAGAAAGCATCTTTGATTAAGTTAGATGTTAAATTTGATTTGCCTATATATGATGGAGAGATAAATGCTAAAAAGTTGAACAATTGGATTAGACAAATTGATGTATATTTTAGGGTACAAAACATAGAATCGGACAAGAGTAAGATTCAGCTGGCAAGCCCATGCCTAGGAGGCATTGCCTTGGTTTGGTGGGAAGCCAGAACCCAAGCTGAGATGAAGAAGCATGGTAAGACCATCTCTGACTGGAGTGAATTTGTTGCTGCAATCAAAAAGCAGTTCTATCCATTGGCCTACATGCAACAAGCCATGATGAGTTGGCAAACTCTACGGCAATTGAAAGGGAAAAGTGTGCAAGGGTATACTCAAGGATTCAAAAAGAGAGCATTGATGTTCGGTATCTCATTAGACTCACCAGAAACTCTTTTGAGTACATTGGTGGTCTACATAGCTACATGAGGCATACCACCCTCATGTTTAATCCCACTAGTATAGATGAGGTATCTATACAAGCTACTCATCTAGAAGCTAGAGGAAAGAATGGAAATCCAGAAGTTGGGGGACCATCCCAACCCACTATAAGCAAGAGCAAGGAGAATAGGAAGCAGAAGTGGAAATAAAGGAAGGCTAACGCTGCATAGAAAAGCAAAGCTTTGTGCACTCACTGTAAAAAGGATGGGCATGATGATGAGCACTGTTGGATTCTACATCCAGAGCTGAGACCTAAGAAGTCTGAGGGCAAGAAGAAGAAGACTGCTGCAGCTATTCAGAAAGATTTCGAGTCAGATTCGGGAGATGAAACAATCATTGTAGCCACACGTATAAAAGGTAAGAATTCTAAAGCATCTACTAGTAATTCTGCTCAATCTGTTATTGATGAAGAACCTGAGAGAAAAAGACATGATCTTTTCCATATTTGAGTTGTTTCCAAAAATCAAAAGATTGATACTTTATTTGATAGTGGCTCACAAGTAAATCTAATTTCTAAAGCAATTGTAAAGAAATTGGGATTAGCAACTACACCTCATAAGAAACCATACCCATTAGGATGGTTGAATGATAAAGCACAACTACAAGTGACTAGATAGTGCAAGCTCAAGTTTTCTTTTGGGTCCGCATTTGTAGATGAGGTTGAGTTAGATTTAATTCCTTTGGATATATGTGGAATTGTTTTAGTAAGTCCTTACTTGTATGATAGAAAGGCTATTTTCTATAGAGCTGAGAACAAGTATCTACTTGTTAAAGGTGGAATCGAATACCTTTTGAGAGCTCACAAGCTCAAGAATAATTATACTCTCATAAACTCAGGACAGATGAAAAGAATGATAAATTCATGCAAATGGTTCCTACTGATGGTTGTAAAGGAAAAGAAACCTGATAAAGCCAATGTATTTGAGGGATGTAATGCTGATCAACAAGCTGATATAGAAAAGATTGTTTCAGAATATGATGTCTTATTCCAAGAACCTAAAGGTTTGCCACCCAAAAAGGGAATAGTACATGATATTATTTTGTAGCAAGATGTTCCATTGCCTAACATTGGGATGTATAGGTTGTCTGCTTTAGAGAATGCTGAAATCAAGAGGCAGGTGCAAGAGTTGCTCAAGAAAGGGTTCATCAGGCTTAGCACATCACCATGTGGGTCACCAATCATTTTGGTGAGAAATAAAGATGGCTTGTGGAGAATGTGCATTGACTACCGAGCACTGAATAAGATAACAATCAGAAATCGTTATCCCCTTCCTCGCATAGATGATCTTTTAGATCAATTGAAGGAAGCTGTTTATTTCACCAAGCTGGATTTGCACAGTAGATACCATCAAGTCAGAGTTGCAGAGCAAGATGCATGGAAGACTGCTTTCAAAACAAACCAGGGATTGTATGAATGGTTGGTTATGCTTTTTGGCCTAACTAATGCTCCTGCTACTTTCATGAGATTAATGAATGCTGTACTCAGACCTTTTCTTGATGATTTTGTTATTGTATATCTGGATGACATTCTGATTTTTAGTAAAACATGGGAAGAACATTTCAGGCATGTTAAGCAGACATCAGATGTTTTGAAAGGAGAAAAACTTTATGTTAAACTCTCCAAATGTGAATTTAGCAAAACCTCTCTAAATTATTTGGGTCACATAGTAGGGGGAGGTGAATTGAAAATAGATCCCTCTAAAGTGGCAGTCATTGTAAACTGTTCTAAACCCAAGTCTGCTATAGAAGTGAGAAGCTTCTTAGGAGCAGCACAATATTGGAGGAAGTTCATTTCAAATTTTTCCTCAATTGCAACTCCCTTACATGCCTTGACAGGATTGAACAAGGTGTTTCAGTGGGGAGGCAAACAACAAAAATCCTTTGACACCTTGAAAGAAAAAATTAGTATGTCACCGGTACTAGCACTGCTATATCTACAAAGAACATTTGAGATCCAAACTGATGCCAGTGACTATGCCATGGGAGCAATGTTGACACTGCACGATAAACCCATATGTTATCATTCTGAGACTTTTAATCCTGCAGTAGTTAACTATCCTACATATGATAAAGAATTGTATGCATTAGCTCAAAGTGTGAAAAAGTGGAAACATTACTTAATAGGCAAAGAAACAGTAATAGATATTGATCATTAGCCACTTCAATACCTACACTCCCAAACTAAGTTGCAGCAATCAAGACATTACAGATGGATGGGTTTCCTACAACAGTTTCATTTAGTCATCAGATATAAAAAGGGCATACATAACAAGGTTGCAGACATGTTATCTAGACCCATTATAAATGCATCTACCATACTTAAGCATATTTATGTGCTGCATGAAAGCTACATAGAACAATATGCTTAGGACATGGACTTTAAAGATGTATATGCAACTTTGAGTGAAGGTAAAAGAATAGAAGAATTGGACTATCACATGAAGGACCAACTCTTATATCATTGTGGGAAACTCTGCATTCCACAAACTGAGAGAGTAAAGATAATTAGGGAAGCAGACACATCTCTGATATCAGGTCACTTTGGGATGAACACTTGTGTTATGTGCAACATGCTTACAATAGAGCCAAACACTCTTATATACAAAGATCTCCTTTTGAGACCTGTCTTGGTTTCATACCAAGGTCTCCTTTGGATTTTGTCTTTGGTAAAGATACCATGGTTGATAGACACAGTGATGTGGACAAGGCAACTAGGTTCATTGAACAGATCTAGGAGATCCACCAGGCAGTACAGGAACAGTTGGAAAAGAGCCAGGCCAAGTAGGCTAGGCATGATAAGCATCGGATGGAGCATAGTTTTCAAGTTGGAGACCAAGTCTGGCTGTATATCAGCAAGGATAGGATGCAAGGTGAAGGTAAAAAGCTAAAACCTATCAGGTATGAACCCTTCATGATACTTGAGAAGATTAGTGAAAATGCTTTTTGCCTTGATCTAACAGCTTACATGCACATCTACTCAGTCGTAAACACCGATTGCTTGAGATTGTTTGAACCTTCAATGATTGAGGACCCTAAAGAGCATAGTCAATTACCTTCTGTTGATGACCTGCTACCTGAATATCTTAATGAATTATGGGAAGACACAATGCTGGATAGGAAGGTAAGGATGATGCGTAGTGGACAAGTCGAATACCTCAAGATTGGGCTCAAATGTTCAAAGCCAAGCAGTGCGAAGTGGATTGAGATTGGACAAGTGAGAAAGCAATACCCTCACTTAGTCGATGCTTGAAACCAACTTTTGGTGGTCCAAAAGCTCTTTCAGTGGGAAGGCCATGATCCGAGTTGGATCCATCAAAGACTGGCAAAGAACCATGACTATATCAAGTTAAGACGAATCTCTAAAAATTAAAAAAAAAATAGCGATAAAAAACACTCTGAACCAGTGGTAATGGCAACCAGCATGGAACGACAAGGACCTTGGTCAAAGCGCGCTGACCGAGGCCCATGGAGATTGCATAGGAGGTCAAAGTAGCCCCTGGGAGCCCCAGGTTGGGAAAAGGAGGTGATTTTTGATGCGCAATTAGTGCCCAATCGTGCATCGTTGGGTGAACAAGGTTGCAATGGCGGAAGACCAATCACTTAGACGCATGGTGAACTAGAGAACCGCAGGCGAAAAGGCAAAAGATTTGAAAGGAAAAAGGCGGGCCCTGCACTCTAGAAACCGACAGTATTGATCAGGCTGCCCTCAAATGGTAAATGGTTTTGGAGAGAGCGGAGCTATCCCACTTAACGATCGATGCTTGGCAGTGGAGGAGAGAGAAAACTTCCATTGATCGCACGTTTTTGGTCGAGAAAGTCAACCGCGCAGGACGTGCGTATGACGTTGGATCTGGGAGAGCCCAGATTGGATGGCTGAGATTGTGCTCGATGGAGGAAGCAGAATCGACGAGGAATTAAGTCGCGTTCTAAAGGGATTTGGAATCCGTTTGACTGCCACTATGGAGGAAGAACACATCCACGACGTAACTGAAGAAACGAACCGATGAGCAGGCTGGCACATTCAGATGAGGACATGTGGCCACTCCTTGAGTGTTCATGCTGATGCCAAACAGAGAACTCCAAGCGCAGCTGCAGAAGGCGAATCGGTAGAGGTCGAAGAAGAACCGAACAGGCATGGACACGAATGGCTAAAAGCCATGAATAAAGATAGAATAGATAGTCAAGTTGGAGTGAAGTCTGAGAGATGGAGGGAAAGACCAGAATCTCGAGAGGAGGATGAAATACATAGAAAAGAAGGCAGTAAAGCAAGAGAAAAGTAGGACGAGACAGAGGGTTGAGCTGACGCAACGGTAGCATTGAGCGCCACCGAGCTTGAGAGATTCGAGCCACCCCATAGAGGGATTTGTTTGGGCTGAGAACCACGTTGGGATCTCACCATTATAGACCAGAAGGTCACAGAGCTGGTGGGAAGAAGAGATTGTGTACTCCAGTGGCTTGGGGAATCCAAGAACCACCCTGCCAAGCAAAACTTGCTTTAGGAGAACTCACATTGAGTCCCTGCATTGTAATTCTATACTCAAAGACCCAATAAAACAAGGCCACCACTAAAAGCTAGACCGGAGACGTAGCCCTGGAGAATAGGGTGAACTCCTTATTAAAATTGCTTGTGTCTTTGTGGTTACTGTGTTTCTCTGTTGTCTTTCCATTTAAAATCTCTGTGTATTGGCAATCTGATCGATCTGTTGCTTAAATAACAAAGAACACACACTGGCACATGAGTCTGTAATACCTTTTGTTTAATAAAACTTCAACTGATGTCACTCATAGGGTGAGTATCAGATCAACCTATAAGATTTTTATTTGTGGATTGCGTGAGACCATTTCCCTGTGGATACTAGTTAGATGAATGTTTAAGCACAATACCATACTTAAATGCAAAATCATAAACTTTTAAAGCCTAAAATTAAGTTGCATTTTTAAACAAAAGTGATAGCAGAACACGAAAGCCTCATATGATGTTCTGTTGGAGGAAGTTGATGACGTCTTGGTCATTCACTTGCTTAAGTGGAACTGCTTCATTCCACAGCATGAAGTAATTGGTAGTTGTTAGAATGTAGTGTTGTTATTTCTATGAATGTGGGAAGATTTCCCCAATGATGTCCAAGCCCCTTTGTTGGAATGGTTTAGTCGCTGCAACAGGGTGCAGTGCGACTACTAGCCTTCATATTTTGTCAACGCATCACTGACAGACCTTGAACTTGCGGGTGCAGGTGTGTGCATCCTTGAATAACGTGAGCTAGTAGAAACCAGATCCCTAAACTTTGTATGCAGTGGTATTTCCCATGAAGTGGCCACCTTCCGTTCCATCATGCAGATCATGCAAGACCTTTACTAAATCATGTTCCTCCGGGCACCTGAGTAAAATCTCGTTACTATGCTTTCTGTAAAGCACTTCGTGCACCAACTGATAAGATAATGCTTTGAGGCGCAACACCCTCTTCTATCTCATTGAGAAGTGAGAGGGTATGGTGCCATGCTCAAGTTACTAGCACACATCTTCGTACCAATATTTTCTACCTGAAATGGGTGGTGGTCGCTCTACAACCTACATCTTGATTTCTTGCTCCTAACCAACAAGATCTTCTTCTTCATCCTGTGTATGGATTGCTTCAGCTGCGAGTTTGCAGATACCATGACCCTTGACATTGTGAATTGGCTTGATGTCAAGATCATATTATTGCAAGCCTATCATCTAGTTCACATGTCTTTCACCCAAATCTTGTTGTACCAGCAGTGATTAGACTACTGGGTGAGGCACATAGACTATGTAATGGTTCTTCAGCAAGTAGGGTTTGAAGTGTTTCAGTGGGCTGTATACTGCATATGATTATTTGTCAACATTGGGGTAGTTCATTTTGGGTCCCTTCATGCTTGCGCTCATCCTTCTTGATCATTTCTTGCATAGGTTTCACTATCTGCGCATAATTCGAGATGAAATTCCAGAGGAAGTTTATCTTTCCCAAGAAGGACTGCATTGCTTTCTTGTTGGCTAGGTGAGGAATCTGTGTAATGGTCCATACTTGGTCTGGATCAACCTTGATCCCAATTCTAGCAATGATGTTCCGAGGAAGGTTCCCCTCAGACACTACAAATACACTCTTTTGGGGATTCAAGGAAATCCCATATTTCTGGCATTGCTCGAATATCTTCTTTAGATGGCGTATGTGATCTGGCCATTTTCTAGAAAAGATAATCACGTCATCAAAGTACACCACTATGCTTTGTCCAAAAATTCCATAGAAGGCGATGTCCATGGTGCGCTAAAAGTTTGCACTTGCATTCACGAGCCCAAATGGAATTCTCCTATATATGAACGTACCCCACTTGGTACAGAAAGTACTTTTTAGTCTACTAGGTTCTACTACTAGAACCTAGTTATATCCTAAAAAACATCAAGGAAAAAATTTCTGCCCAAGATACTATCTATAAAATATGCTCCATCGACGGTATGGGTAGTTCTCTTTGCCTGAGGCGCAGTTCAAGTTTCGAAAATCAACGCACAAGCATATTTCCCTAAACTTCCTACTTACTAGAACAATGTTTGAAACCCAAGTGGAATCACGAACTCTGTAAATGATCTATGCATCCAACAACTTGGTCAACTCTTTCTATGTGAGGGGTTCAAGTGACAGATGTACTTTTCTCAGCTTCTGCTAAAATGGCTTGACCCCTTCTTTGATTGGAATCACATGTTGGATTATTCGCATGTCGTATGTTTTCAGATCATCATATGTCCACACGAACACATCCCATTACTATTTAAACAAGTGGACAAAGGCTTGCTGCTCATGTTGTGTGCAACACGTGCTAAGATTGATGAACTTCATATCTTTTTCTATTCCTAGGTTTATTTGTTCGTGCATCATGGTGGAACTGTGGGTTTTGTTGTTCCTTGGCCCCTGAAAGCAATTCTGCAAGTCATCGAGCATTTTGAGAGATACCACACCCTTAGGGATGAGGTTTCCTTTCTTTTCATTAGGTTCATCTTGCAGAGATTGCTCATGCTCATCTCTGTCAATAATTGCATCGTTGAATACATCAGCGTTGGCCATGAAATGCAGTATATGTTGATCATCGTCAAAAACGCGTAGATTAGTTATGTTATCAGGGATAAAAATCTTATACAAAATTTCAACAATAAATATATACCTAAGTGGTGACATCCTAGAATATGCATTTTCTAAGGCATTGGCAGCTGCATTACAGATTCTTGGCACATCAATGATATTGAATGCCTAGGAGTTAGAGATTAGTTGCCATACCTCTTACTGATAACTTTTGAGATGAGGTGATAAATGGTCTATGGTGTTACGTACTTGTTGTACCATGATTTCGAAATGACCTACCACTTTGAGTGCAACAACGTTGAGGCTAATGGCCTTTTGCAAGACCAATACAAGTGCTTTGTATTCAACAGTGTTTTTTATGCACTCGAACTCCAAGCAGCTTGAGATCAAATGTTTCCTATGCTTCGGGTCTATCAAGACACACCTTCTCCAAAGCCATCATGTGTCTTTGATATTTCAAAATACATGGTCGATAACTCATATGTACACAGATCGCTTGATGCACTTGTACTACTGCTGCTACTACTAATGCTACTGCTACTAGTGTTACAATGTATTGTACAAGTTTTATTTCCATCAGTTAGGAAAGGAAGGAGACCCAACTATGTGTTTGGTGGGGTCGGGCCTAGCTATGCAAGATAACACCCCATTTTTGTTTCCAAGAGGCAGTTTTCAAACATGAGTTCCACAAAAGCCAATTGTTCGTTCTCACCATTGATGGGAGTGACATTTTGTCTCATGTATCTCTCATATAGCACCCATATCTGATTGCTTTTGCTTCAGTATGGAAGCCATAAGTGTAACCAATCTATAGCAAAGTACCCATTCAACTTGCTGGACCAATCTCTACTAAGCAGTAAGCCATATACTTTCGATATGTGCACAATGACAATGTTGATGCATTGGTGAACTCGGTTTTCATGAGATAATCATATGATCACGTATTGAAGTTCACCAATGGTTGGTACACATGTCTGGTCAAGTTGGATGATATGCACATATGTCTTGCTCCATTGTGCATTGATCTTCTTGGCAATGGAGCGTGGCATGACATTGGCTAATGCACCAGAATCAACCAAACAATTGTGAACATTGGAGTTAAAGATTTCAAATGAATGCAAGAGTGGAGGGAAAACAGAGTTTGCTTCTTCTATCCAGAGTGTGTTGAGCACAGTTGTGAGTGAACTGGGAGATGTGCTTATTCCCTTGCTAGTAGAGGTTGTTTTGTCTGCAAATGTTTGACCCAATGCACAGAAAAAAGTATCCCACTGACCACAGATCTTAGCTAAATCAAACAAAGATATTCTTCTACAAGTTTTCTTCATATCTTCCACAATATTGTAATCAAGATCTAGTAGACTCACCGAGATGTTTGGGGTTAGAATCGTATTTTTACTATCCAGCGGAGTGTTCTATAGTTTATTTCTCATGGATGTACTCTTGCTCATGGCTATCTTCCTAGGCTTTCTTTGTGCTTTCTTCTTTTGGACAGATGATGGATCAACCTTCGTCAATAGTTCAATCCTTTCTCGCATTTCGCCAATCGTAGGGGGGTTCCCTTGACTTCTAAGATTATATCGTCTATTTTTCTTTTGGGGATGATTCTTAGTGTTCATTTTCTACGCTCCTTGCAAGCACTGATACATGTTGATCACCTTCCCAGTGTTGGGTGCCTCATCAGATGCAAAATATTACTCATTGTCTGTATCTCTTAGCTAGTACTATGCATTGTTTAGTACTTTTGGAATATGGTTGCATAATGAGTCAGCAAATCATTTCCATTGTGGACAATTCACTTCCAGGTGAATTTCTTCATGGAATGAGCAAAAATATTTGTTCGCGCAAAGTTCTGTTTGGAAAATTGAGTTAGAGCTCTACATAGTTTTAACCGGGAAGTGGTTGTTGCCTAGTGACATGCTTCCTTTATGTTGTCTGGGAGGTCAGCTGTTCGTAGATTTCTCAATCATTCATTTCTTTAGTTTAGAGACCTTTGTTGTCAATTTATTTACAAGACGAGTAAGGGTTTAAATGTCACTTTCTTCCTATTTTTACCCTTTCTCACTGTAGCTTGGGGCTTCTTACTTGCATCTCTAGAGTCTTTTGCTAGTTTGTCATCCTTGATGACTCCAATCGCAACTAGGACTTTTTCTACAATGATCGTCTCTTTGCAGTTCTCTAGCGACGTTGGTTTCACAGCTCACTTGACGAGATACACAATATTCGTTGGCAGTGGAGATGTATAATAGTCAATAGTGATGGAGTCATGAGGTTTCATGTTTGCTGCAAACTTGTTCAATATGTTCAAGAACCTATGATTCAAATATTTTACCTTTTCTTTTGACTCCATCTTCAGACTGCCCAATTGTTTTAGCAACATGGCTAGGGTCTTGTCATCTGCAAATTTTTCCAAAAACATCCTTTTGAACATACTCTAGTTATGGATGGAATTGACAGGAAAGTTGTGTTACCATACCGATGTGCGGCCATCCAATGTACACAGAAACAATCTGCATGCAACATTGTTGTGTCGTAGTTTGAGTGTCTATAGCTGTGGGAAGAAGTTGCCCAAGTGATCTTCTTCCTTCACTATTCTGTTAGGGTCATCATCATCTCCGAATGTTTTGGCATCCTGTGCAAAGCACCCAGGAGAGCTAATCACCCCTGAGTCATCCATTCCAAGTTTTTGTCATCCATGTCTTCTTCTTCTTTGTTCTCCTCCCCTTCTTCTGAATCTGATGGTTTCGGCTTTGAGTTTGTTGGTTCATCTCCACCTCCACCTTCTCTGCTACCTTCCCCTTTGCCTCCTGAATGGGAGTTTGAGCCCAAGGTCATGAGGGTCTCCTGTTCTCCCTATCAGAAGAATGGAGATTCCTCTCCATTCTCAACATCTTATGACAAACTTTTGAGCGTGGCAAGAATTGCTTCTTCCACCGATGATACAAAAACTCCTCTAGGAGGGGTCTTTGGTTTTCTTGATGTGTATGGAGGATATTGTATTCTTCGGATTAGTTCGACTACTTTGGGAAACTGACAAGTGATGGGATGGATAGAACATTGGTGACGATATGAAATTTTGTGTTCACGTGTGGGAGGTGAGGAGTAACCAACTTCAGAGTTGTGCGTAGGTGAGAGGGAGTGTGAGTTACTGCCTTGACCAAATGATTGATAAGTGGGGGTGATAAGACATTCAACCATTAAAAACTAGCGGCCCTCCTTCTAGCAACATAAATGTTGATGGTGCTAGACTTGCCAACATTCAAGGGATCTCCCCATTATGAAATCCCAACTAGACCTCACATCGTTTGGTGTAGGAGCCCCATCTGGTATGATGGACCAAATGCCATTGCCTTAAATATTTGCCTTAGATATTTCTTGTCAGCGCATGAGAGTGGTTTTCTTTGTCTTAAAACAACGAGGTTGGCATGCCTAGTGAGTGCTTAGTGTTACTTGTGTCAAGGTTCTTTCACTGCAAAGGGAGAGCGTGAGAGGGAGTCTTAAGTCGAAAGGGAATAGTCCCAACTCCTTTAGGGGCACACAACAAAACAGGACATGCACATATTCTGGTGCTGTAGTCCATGCTGATAAGGCAGCACAAACATAAAGTGAATAAATATTACGTACAACACCCAATAGAATAGTCCACACAATTGCAATGGTCGTTATAATAAGTTTATGAGAATGAATATGTCACGTGTCCGGTGTAATAGTCCACATAGGTGAGAAAACATTAACAAATGATACAAAACATTTCCAATAGCATATGTATGAAAACAATCGAAATAGTTCAACTATCTTAATACAGGTTAAAACAACATGCATTACAAGTGTCCAAAGAATAGTCTTACAACTGAAAATACATGTGTGAACACATGCTGGCCTATTATCAGGCTTACAAATTAAGCGAAGGTTCGAAGACACATCAATACACAATACATCACTAACCCTAATAGCGGGGTGTTGGAGCCACTTCTGGCTCCTCAAATAAAAGACTACAGACTCTCAAGGCTATGTGGGAGGAGCCAAGGCGAAAAAGTCATTTGAATGTGCAAATGAGGGGTATATATAGCCAAGGGTGAAATTGACCCTTCTGATTGTTCGACTTCCCTCATGACTATTTAACTTACATGAATCTTCAACTTTACATGTGGGTCTCTTAGACTTCCATGTTACATTACATTGATTACAATAGTATGGCCCATAGCAATGATGTGATCGCGATGACTCATAACATGAATAAACATGACAATGCTAGTATTTTCATGTTGATGGTGGGGTCCATGTCGAGATGCAATGCTATTGAGTGATGAGTGTGCCCTTGGTGTATCATTGATTCACCTCTGCATGGCAAGGTACGTAGAGCCTTCAATGCTCTTAGTGTTTGCTTGATGTTGCATGTGCATGTATCTCCTTCCCTGGTGCTTGGCATGCTTCATGTGTTCATTCATTCGCAAACAAGTCTTCTAGCATCCGCTCCTTATTCATCTCATTTGTAATCACACCATGTTTCATCCATGTACCTATATCTACAATTACTCATGATGAGATGACATCAAATCCATAAATCTCCTAGTCTACCATGATGCATCATCTTTCTTTTTTTGGGTGCAGGTGACTGGGAGAGAGGACAAGGCTCTAAAACTGTGCAAAGCACATTTCAGGCCAAGACGCGGGTTCTGGGGAACTATCAAGGAAATTTGCGCAGAGTCCACTGGGAGACTAAGATGAGTAGTGCAGAACAACAGTGACCATCTGTGGGTTCTGAATTGACTGGAGTGTAGAACTATGCAAAATTTCCAGGGAGGCAATGTAGGCATCAGGGAAGACACTGGTAGTGAAAACTGTGTAGATGCTTATGGGAGGCCAGCAGTGGGCTGTGGGAGCTTGTTGGCCAAAACTGCGCAGAACTAGGAAGATGGCTTGTAGGACATGTCTGCGCAGTTTGTGGGTTGAGTAGGGTGTTGGGAAGCTAGAGGACAACACAAGAAAACTGTGTAGTTTTTTGGAGTAGCAGGTTGGAGGATAGGGTGATTGTCTAACAGAACTCTGAAAATTTTGGGGACAATGTAGTGACAGGCACCAGATGCCTGACATTCATTTCTTCATAATTTCTTTAGTCAGTGAAGGTGGGTATGTTGGCAGATTCTCCACAATTTTTTAGAGTGAAGCCTGGGGTCACTGCCTCGTCAAATTCTTCGGTTCATGAGTGGGAAGCTTGAAAAATTTACTTGCAGGTAGCCCAGATTGAGATGGCTTGCTAACAAATTTCTGCGTTGTTCTAGGTGATAGCCATTCAGGTTGATTCCAGGATTGCGCAGTGCAGATTACCTTAGAGGCAACCTCAAGCTCTGCACAATTATGGTCAACAAAACTTGATCACCGAGGGTTGAGACTCCGCAGTGCAACTTAATGGAGCTCCAGTTGTTGGAGGCTGGTTTGGTCGATAGTTTTTTCGCAAAATGACTAATTGTGTGAGCGAATGAGATTTTTCATGCATGAATTTACGAACACACACTAAACACGACTCGACGACAAGACACCCTGAACCAACAAGACAACATGCTTAGTGTGACTGACCAACGGGTGTGAGTGATAAGTGCGACACTTGAGATAAATCGTTGAATGACTGCGATGACACTTACGTGACATTTCATACAACTTTGTGTGTGAGTGTGACAAATGCTTGCATATCAAACACAACTTGTACACATGAAGACAACCTTCAACATAGTAAGAACATGATCGTAAGAATGACATTGTGATCAACATACTAAAAGATGTCCAGTGAATGGTCAAGCGAGGGTGCAAAGAATTGACATGAGCTCATGGGATGAGCCCGAGTGTTTGAAAACAGCAAGGAAAAACCAAGAAAGACCTCGACATTAGATGGCGGCCAAAAGTTTTTAGGGTGTTGCAACCGCTACAACATAAAGGTAAAAGATGAATATATGAAGAGAAAATTTGAAAAACAGAATAATTATATATATAATCAATTATGATTTTAAAAATGTAAATGTGATATATACCTGAAAATTAACTAACAAATAAATAATGAT
>APFE030936291.1:0-12320 GCA_000404065.3 Pinus taeda
TCAAGTGTCGGTAATATCGAGGAGAGAATGAACCGTCGGATCACTACATATCGTGACCGTCAGATTTTAAGTTACAAATGTACATGGTAAAGAAACACACTTTACCTAACTTTATACTAGACCAAGTTATACTTAACTATTCCTACATGTCGAAATATCCTAACACAAATGAGGGTTTTATTATTATCTTCAAAAAATTCAAGAGTACAATGATTTGCTTTCCTTTCACTAACAAAGCTCTGACAATATCTACTGACAAAATAAATTAGAGACAAACTATCTCCCTTTGCCATCAACTCGGCCTTCTCCTAACCACTCATACTCCCTTCCTAGAACTCACATTGTCCTCATTGAATGTGCAGATCTGGTTGAGGAAAAATTTGTACAGCCTCAGAATCACCTTCTTGCAAGTCGTCTTGCCTCCCTCTACCTCTAAAACCCACTCACTTTGCCTTCGAGACTCTAATCTGACCACTAGCAACTGAAACGTGGCTCCTCCGACAACTCACTTCGGGAATTTTGGCTACTCGCACTAGCTGTAGTGACCTCATCTACAAATGAATTTGGCCTCCTCTTCTTGTCTCCTAGACATTAGCAAATCTAGGGAAAATTCCTTTGGACTTCTACTCTCAAATCTCTGCTGATCTCTCTGTCTTTGATGCTTCCTTAGCTTCAATTGCACCCTTGTTGAATACCTGCAACTATGTAGTCAAACTGCTCAACTGACCACTGATTTGATGCCCTTTCTCCAAGCCCTTTGACCTGTTCTTATAACCTCTCATTGGAGTCTCAACGACCATGATGTTGAAAAGTGTAACTTGGTTCCGTCTTCATAATGACATGTGTAATTGTGATTTTATGTAATTGATGTAAAGAAGAAAAATAAAATTATTATTGTAATGCTTGTCTCATGGGTTTCATGAGCAAGGAATTTTATTTTTTAGTTATGATTCCCATTGTGACTCTTTAGGTTTTTGTCATCAAGTCATAAAGTCTATTTGAGTCAGTGTTAAAGTGTGAAGACCCATTTAGGCATGTTACACATTGCAAAAGGAAATTTATTTTTGTCACAAACCCTCCAAGACCTTGTCACAAAGTCAATGTGAAGTCGAGCTTAAGATGTTTCCAGAAAGGCATGCCGACCTAGGTACTTGTTCAAGTCAGCTTATTTTGGATGCACTGTCTAGTATATATAGGCAACTCGACCCCTCATTTGGAGACACATATTTTCGGTCAATCTGAAGCAAGAAGTGTGAGTAAGATGAAGGAAGATAGCCATATAACTAATTGCTTGAAGGAAGGAAAGATCGAAGTATTTGCCATTGTTCTAGGGCTCATAACCTCACACGTGTCGCTGAAAAGCTAGGCTTTTTGCAGAGCTATTATAACAATCTGAGAGAAGGTCATCTAAAGGGTCTCCAAATCAGTTCTATTGCTAGCCGAGTTCATCTAGAGAAGCCTCCAAATATAGTGAAGAAAGGAAACGCCTCCAACCTTTTTCGTACTCCTCACATGTGTGGCATTGCGGTAGTACGAATTGCAAATCTGTGGAAAGAGGCCGAAGTTTTAGGGTAGCCAAGAAGTGCAATGAAAGAAGTTTGACTTGCGTTGACTTCTGCAAGAAAGAGAAGCAACGAAGAAGGATCTTGTGACTTGGACTTGGAGAGGTCATTTTGTCAAGGGTCTAGGTCATGGTCTTGGTATTCGTCAATTAAAGTCTCTATAAGAAGAAGAATTTTGTTCGGGTTTTTCTCTCAAGTGGGAGAGGTTTTGGCCTTGGTTGATAGCCTACTTTGTGTGTCTCTTGTCTCTTAATGGTTTATGCATTGGTAACTGTTTGATGAAGAAGAACACTATAATAACATAAGCAAAAGAAGATCCTAATCTAATACGTAATAAGCATTCACAAGCAATTATCTTTCTAGAGAAATCGCCTAATTGCTATGCCCTAGATTTATCAACATGGTATTAGAGCTAAGGTGACAAAGTCAAGGAAGGGCATCTTATCAAGTGACACCCAAGGAGCAAATCTAAAAAGATCATCAACAAAGTCAAGATCTACAAGGAAGTATCAAAACCCTAGATTGAAGAAGAAGTCTACACCAACAGAAGTCTTGGATCCTCAAGTCATCATCAAGAGACCTCAAAGACCCTACTCAAGTTAAAGGACTTATACATCAAGCAAGACCAAGAACGTTGTCATCAAGATTCTAAGGCTATCTCCCTCTTGTTGAAGCAAGGTCCTTAACATTGAAGACATCATCAAGAAGTCATCATTGATATTCATCAACAAAGACATCACCATCAAAGGATTCAAAGAGATCTCCCTTTCTAAGGGATCAAGGATCATTCTTAAAGAAAACTATCCTCATCAAGGAGAAGTTTTCTATCCTCTATATCATCATCAAGGAGCATCCTATCAAGTAAGTATATTTATGTCCACATATGAATCTATCAAAGTGTCTTTTTGCAAGGAAAACAACAAATTGGTTGGGGCTTCAAACTATCTTGCATGAAAGAAAAGGACAAATCTGAATCTCATTGAAAATGAGGCTATAGAACATGTCAAAGGATCTATCACCAAACCCACAAAGGAAGATGCTCAAGCTCTTACAAAGTATATGAAAGGGGAAGTTAAGGCACAAAGGATTCTCATAGAATCTATCAAGGATTCCCTTATCCTAGATGTATCAAAACTTGAAACTTCAAACAAAATCTATGACAAACTGGTAGAGTTGTATTCCATAAGCACTGCTAGAGAAATCATCTCATTAAGGCAAGAATTGTACAAACTAAAGATGTCAAGGGAAGATGGAATAGCCTCATACTTTATGAGGATATTTGAAATTAAGGATCGACTTCAAGATTTGGGAGAAGTCATGTCTGACAGAGAAATGACTTTAGTTGTACTAAATGCACTACCGGAGGAGTGGGATAACTTTACTTCAAGTTTTTATGGGAAGAAAGAAGCTACTCCATTCCAGGATCTATGGTCACTATGCAAGATTGAAGAATCTAGGTTAAAGGCCAAATCTGATGTAGGATAAGGTGAGCAAAATCAAGCTTATGCAACAATGACAAAAAGAAAGGGAAAATTTGGAAAGTTTGGTTCTCAGAAAAGGAGGAAGAACATGGCTAATATTCAATGCTATGGATGTCAAGAATATGGGCATTATAAGAGAGATTGTCTTAAGATCAAGCAGGACAATATCAAAAGAGGAAGAGAAGAAGCCCATATCACCGAGGAAGTGGAGGAAGCCGAAAAGAAGAGGTCCAAGAAAGAGGAAGTAAAAGATCTCTATTATGATTGAGATAGTCTTTCTCTCCTAGCTCTTTTCAAGTTCTTTAAGTCTTCTTGTTGTAAAGTATAACTATTAGGAACCTCTAGAAACATGATAAGATGCATCATGTTAGGAAACGACATCATAAGAAGCACTAGAAACAAGAGCTTGTGACATCATCATGGAAAAGCATAAAAGATGGTTAAAATTGAAGTCCATGGCAACCACCCATGCAAGGATATAGGTAGTACTTATGGAAAAGAAAGAAAAGGTCATCTGGCACAATGCTAATCATGCATCTTTCAAAAGGAAACTTCTGCTAGATGAGGATACTCAAGATCCTCTATTGGAATCTTCGTCGGAAGGTTCACCAATAAAAAGGAAGCAAGGGTTTCATCAAGAACTCTGATTTATGGAATTCATGGGATGATGGTATGATGACTGAAGAGGTGAAGCAAATCATGGGATTGAAGTTCCTTCAATCAAGGAAGTTGTTGAAGAAAGTCTGGATGACCTAAGGGAAAATGAGGTATGTATGCTTGTATTCAATTTTGAAGAGTCATGTCATATGGTTGCAGGTAACATGGATGAATGCTCTATCTCGAGAGCATGATCAAGGATCTCCTCCTTCGAAAGAATGCAGGAAGGCATGGGTCACACATTCACTAGATGAAATCAACATAATATGTCCTCATATGTAATATGAGGTGGTTGACAATAATTGGAGGAACTCTTACTGGAAGTTCCTGGAAATGAAATGTGTGAAAAAAGCAAGGAAGAGATCGTGGGATATGCAACCATGGAAAAGACAATCAACATCCAAAGACTATAAAATTTGACTAGGATATCGCCATGAAAGATATGAAGACTCTAATGAAGTCTGAAAAAAGAAAGAGACCCTTGACAATATATATCTTTTGGAGATGTGCCAAATGCGTATGCAGGATGTTGATGCAAACTAGAAGGTGTCATGATGAAGGACCATCACAAAGATATTTTTTTATTTAATGTTCATTCCTTATTTTTGAATAATATATGGATGGGCTTATGCAGGGTTGCAAGGGAAGATCTATGGATACCTTCCACCACTGAAGTCCATATAGTAGGATGAAGGATCCGTAAGGAAACATGGCATGAAGGAAGACCATATATGGATTGATGGATCACTTTTTGATGAAAGGAATGATAACATGACTAATGGAGGAAAATGATGGATGGTTTATGCCCTATGAAGAAGTCCCAAAACGTAAAGACTCCTGAATAAAGAAAAGAAGTTCATGACATCGTGAGGAGGAGTTCTTCAAGCAGCTGGTTGTCCCATCATCTCCACCTGAGGAGCTGTTGTAGGTCCCTAATTAAGAGGGAGCCTGGAAACACATTTCTTACTTGGTAGAAACTTGGAAGCAAAATTGCTAAGCCAAGAGGGAGCTTAGGTACATTCCTTATGTATGAATGAGTACATTCCTTCATTGGAATAAGTATGTCCTCGCTAATTAAGAGGGAGAGATAGACACATCATTCTTGTCTTCACTTGGGAAGGCAGAATGGAGGATTGGGTAAACATATGGCATCTGATGCTCTTTGAGGATGAGTTAGGGCATCCAAGATAAGAGTAGTCATAGAGGACCAATATTCTTTGAGGACTGGGAATCCTAGATAAGAATAGTCATGGTGGAACACACCCTGAGAACCCGAGTGGGGTATGTTCCGAGAAAGACAATGATGAGCATGTTTATACATCATTGGCCTCGCCAGCATTGAGCTCAGATATTGTGAAGAGATAGAGCTGTTAGTCAAGGCCTTGCTGTGTGACAATGCCGGTTGACATGATGCTAAACAGATGGGTTACCAATCCGACTCTTCTTATGAGAATTCTTCAGATTGAGAATGACCAAGTATCATTATGAATACCTCCCTAGTTAAGAGGGAGCGTTGAAAAGTGTAACTAGGTTCGGTATTCATAATGACATGTGTAATTGTGATTTTATGTAATTGATGTAAAGAATAAAAATAAAATTATTATCGTAATGCTTGTGTCATGGGTTTCATGAGCAAGGAATTTTAGTTTTTAGTTATGGCTATGTTGTCGCACAGAATGTCTAGGCACCATGACAGTGGCTCAGATCGGGCAATGTCACCCTGATCCCCAATCTCTCTGTTTAAATTGTTTCCCAACAATAGGATAAGGGGGGTGGACCCTATGGATATGGAATGAAGGAGGACTAGTTGGGAACCAACTAGTTCGTGAGATACAGTGAAATTGTTTTAGCTTTAGCAAGACTTATAGGATTCGATTAGATTTAAACGATTGATACTAGTGCCTTATGGAGTCAACCATCTTGCTAGGAAATTTAGGACCAAGTAATTGATGAGCAACTGCTACTTGGATGAATAACTATTTTGTATGAAATGCAAATCTTAAAACTAATGTGAAATGCAAGAATCTTGGTTAATTTTAGTTAAAATAGCTATCTAAGTTTTAACCCTTCAATTCTTTCTATACCGAACCTGATTTCGTAGTAAGTGGTAGAGAGAAGATAAGGTGAAGCACACTAAGGTGTGATTAACGATAACTCTCCTGAAAATGTAACATAACTGCTGCCTCCAACGCTGCAGAGAGTTGTGGCTCTGACAACTGCAAGGTCATCATTTTAAGTACTATTAAAACCAGGCTTCTCAAGTACTAACTTAATATGCAAATGCACGAGATCATTAGGAGATGAAGCTAGATCAAGGATTGAAAATGCTTATGTCACTATTTGTTTCTGAGTTATATGCCAAAGCTTTTAATCGCCAAAATAAATACACTTCACTAGACTGAAAGATAAATTCTCAACAATATGCTTAAAAAATCACAATATAATGCCCAATTAAATCTCAAGCTTATCACTTCAATTTATCTAAATTCTTTCCAATGCAATTATAGCTCAAAGAGAACAAAAAATTCTTCACAATTCTTTAATATCACCTTCAAGATAACGGCAATTATATAGATGCTCAAAAATACTCAATTTAGGAAATGAAGATATGCAATTTACCACAATTCCATGAAAGAGTACTTAACAATTACTTGAAAATTTCTCAAATTTTAACATGCAATAAATATCCAATAATTCAAGTAAATAAACCCACACTTAGAGCGATTAGAGATAGTTAAAATTTAATGCCAATGATCATGAAACTTAGCATGCAAAAGACTTGAGCACTTAAATTTCGAAAATTAATTACCATGAAAAACCATGAAATTCAAATGCTAAACACTTCAAGCAATTCTGGAATTAAAATGGTTTTCTTAAGTAACCCTAAACCCAAAAAAATTCCTCCTATAGTCAAACCTTAGAGATATTAAAAAAATTAAATGTGGGTTGACTATAGAATTTTTTTTTACTACAAAATTTTTGTTTAAGTTTGTGGGCCCCAAAACCCTTATCACATAAACTCAAGAGGACTTAGGCTTTTTTGAAAATCAAATTTATGTCATCCTTTAAAATTCTTTTAAAGTTAAATGTAATATTGTTTGTAAATTAGAATTTTATGAAAGGGGTAAACTAAATTTAACGTAAAAGAAAACAAATTTTAGATTTAAATTTTTAATGGGCGAAAGACCACTTTAAAAAGTTTAAATCAAAATTTTAATTCTTTTGTAAAACCCAAATCCAAAAGAAAATTCAAAATGAAAAACGAATAAATTATAACTTTGATTTTTTATATTTACTTTGATTTGAAACTAACCCTAAAGAAAAATAAAATTAAAATGAAAGCAAATTCGAAAAGGGTTGGGCGAGGGTGTTGTATGCAAGTTGAACAACAACGGAAGAGCTCGAAGGAAGGACACAAATGGAGAGGAGGACACGCGTAGAGGAGAAGGCAGAGGCTTGGGCAGCGAAGGGAGAGAGATAACAGGCAACAAGGGAAATGAAGGAGCAGGAGGACGCAGAAGAATGGAGCATGCCAGCAAGCAGCAAGGAGGGAGAACGCAGGTCGAAGGAACTCGAGAGAAAGAATGACATGAGTTGTAGAGCGAGGAGTTGAGGGGAAGCGAAATGAAAACCTGACACATGCAGAGAAAGGAGACTGCACGAGGTTTAGGGAAAGAGGGCTGAGAGGGTGTTGCAGAGAGGGAGACGTTTAACGCAACAAGCGGAAAGGAGTAGGAGTTTAGGGCCACAAAGGTAAAGGTGTAGACGGAGGCTGCAGGAAGATGAGGGAAAGAGGCGGCTGAGAGCAGGGCTCCTGCAAGAATCAAAACAGTGGAGGAATGAAGGCTATCTCTAGCCCGGAAAGTAAAAAAAAATTAACCTCAAAAAATCCCCACCCGACAATCAAATTTCACTCCAAACTGATGTATTTTTCCTTAAAATTTATCTCGGAAATTTGTGAAAACCCTGGATTTGAAGCTTTTGCTGAATGATTTGAAATGAATAATCCTTGCAAACAAATATTTTCTAAGACAAGATCTTTTCCTCCATGTTGAAGAATCAATGGCAATGAGGTGTAGTGTGATTCTTCCTTGACTTGATAACAATTTGTGGAGTCTTTTTACAATTTGTCTTGTTAGCTTAATCTTCTTCTTCTTATTATTATTAATGCATGTGTGTGTACTTCATCAAATTGCTACCAAAACATAAGAACAAGAACACAAAATGTTGGTTCTCTGCCAAGGCCAAAACCTCTCTTCTCTTGAGAGGAAAACCCTTCGATAAATTTCTCTTATTGAAGCTTCTTATTGATCAATGTCAAACCCTAGACTCTTGATTAGAATATCCTCCAAGCACAAGTCAAGTCCTTCCTCCTTCTTGCACTTTACTCCCCGATACTTCGTCCTCCTTCTACCAACACTTCGTTCTTCTTTCAAACGCTGATAGACCTTGTTACACTTGCTCTAGAAGAGACACCTTTGATGATACCCTTTCCTTGTGATGATCGCTTCCTTCTTCTTGACCAAATGAGCTCCTTCTTCAAGGTGTAGGTGCAAACTTGATATGATTGTCCTGCAACCCTAAATTCTCACACGTGTGGGAGGTTTACTAGATGTCATGGGCTCTCTTCTCCTTCGCTTGAGTGTTCTTCTTCGCTTGAGTAGGAGGCCTTATAGACCTAGTTTACTAGCCCAAATAGTGAGATATGTCAATTGTGAGTTCTGCAGTTATGACCACAAACAACCTTCCTTTTCCTTGCACGTGTGACTGCAGCTTTCCCTAGAAACAATCCTCTAAAGTTCGGTGTTCTTCCTTCCTTCTTCACTGCACCAGAGGCTCCCTTTCTCATCTCTTTTTCACCCTTTACTCGTTCCTTCACTTCGCTGATTTCAGAGGTAGATTCCGTTATGTTTAGAGGAGAGGACAACCTCTATATATAGAGGACTATCCCTCCTTCAAGCCAACTTGAAGGCCGACTTTGAAGACTTTAGGCGGACTTTCTCTATTTATTTCAGATTGTTTCTTTTGATGGTGCCTTGTTCTTGGAGGAGACTTGACTTTGCTTGGAGGTGTCTTCTTTGACTCTAATACATAAGTATGCCTAGTGTAACATGCCCTTAAGGTCTTCAACATAATTCTTTTGACTCTTTCACTCACCTATAACACTTTTAACATGTGCTAGACCTATTTCAATGAGCAAGAAACTCATTGACATATATAAAAAAAAAATATTTCTTTTCTTGAATAAATACAAATATCAAAAGTACATTTATGAAGACTGAACCTAGTTACATTTCCTTCAACACTCCAGATCCTAGATTTGTCTTAGATCTCGAAAAATTTCCTTTAAGAACCTTCAGATCCGTACCTGCAATATGGAAAACGAAAATACCCAGATCCCAATATATACAAAAAAAAAAGTAAAACCCCAAGACCCAAATTAAAAAATATGAGATCTATACAAGATAATTACATATCTCTACAAATGAGTTATAGATCTATTAGATCTGAGCAGTATGAGTCCAACTCCGCTCCCAGATTTGAAGATCTAATGCTCTTACTAGTCAGATCTATCAATTTTTCCACAAAATAGTTAAAATATTTTGGTTTTTTAGAGAGGTACTAGCCCAAAAACTTCATGCATAAAAATTTAATCTTTAGATAAATCTTGAAGTTGTTAATCTAGGTTGTCATTGATGTCAATACTTGATGTCAATCATGGCAATGACCGTGATGGCAAATATTCTTGAAAATGCTTGATATGGCAATGGCCGGGATGACAAATATTCTTGAAGATACCAGAGGATGACTACAACTCTTGTTTAAGTTGTCAAGACACAAATGAAGCGTCAATCATGTATATTGATGATCATAATGAAAGATTACCATATCATTGTACTTGATGAAGGTCTAGAAGACATGCACTGGATGACTGGACTATGATGACATGTTTATGATAAAAGACTATATGATGACTTATGTGGACCACACTTGATGATTTGATGACAAACCTCCAATGGTGTGAAGTTTGATGTCCTTACCTCTGGTGATCCTAATAATGAAGACTATATAATGATGGTGACCCTATGCTGGAGAAGATAAGGTGATGAAGAAGGCAATCAAGGACATGATGATGGTGACTCTATGTTGGAGAAGGCAAGTACATGATTATGAAGACAATCAATGAAGAAATCAAACCATGAAGAAGCTCAACACCCAAAGGCATTCTACCCTACCTCCATTTTTGCACTAATAAATAATCAGTCACATTAAAAAATATTTTTTGCTACATTAGATGCAAAATTCCTTTATGACACTGACGCCATCTTGAAGAGCATAATTTCGCCTTTCCAATGAGCTATTACTCAGCTCGAAACTCCAATCCATTTAAAAGTTAGTGATTTTACAAGTTAATGGTATAATTTTGACAGTGAGTGGACCTGTGTTAAGCCAATTTATGTCGATCAAATAACAGTGACACGTCCCTTCGTTTGATCTCACAAAAATCACTATTTATAAGGGCTCCGGACTTTATTTCATAAACAGATTTTCGGTCAATAAGGAGTCAAAAAAGAAGGATCTATTCACATCTCGTGAACCTAAAGGAGGAGAACCTAAAGGCTGAGGAAAAGAAGCTCAGACTAGAATAGGAGTGAGCATTAGCAATAGTATATTTTGATGGGCTAAATTTAGTGCAGCAGTGGTGACCTATTTTTGATGGCTCAGTAATTAAACTTTGTGCTAAATACCTTTCACCTCTAACTTAATTACAAAACTTAGTACTTTATTGGGTTTTTGTACTATAACATTGTGGTTTAGTGCTCGGATTATACCGGGCCGAACTGATCATTACAATGGGATTGTGTTTCAGATTTCTTCTCTCTGGCTTGGACATATTCTGGGTGCAGACATTCTCTGTGGCTCGGACATATTCTTGGTGCAAAAACTATCTGTGGCTCGGGTCCTCTCTACAGACTGTGTATTATTATTGATAGTGAAGATTTTGGTTTGGATATCTCTTGTGGACTGTGTAATCCTTTTTGGATCAAATCTCTTTGTGGCACAACCGTACTACCTCCTTTGGTTCGGTGAACACAATAGTACTACTTCCTGTGGCTTGGATCATCATTCTTAAGAAATACTCCTTGTTGTGGTATTAATCTCAGAGCTTCTGTGTTAGACTTCCTGTGGTATTAATCTCAGAGAATTGAAGTGAACAGTCAACAAGTTAAGGAGGGCTCAAGGCTAGTTTTACACTTCAATTTCCGAGTTGAATTATGATTGCAACAATAATACTCCTATACCTACAGTGAAGGCTAGTGGTGGAAACTTATATTGGACAGTCAAGCACAATTTTTGGAGCTAATTGAACATGTGAAGAATTGAAAGGTGAAGATTCCAGTTAAGGACATACAAGTAAGTATATCACTCATTGAAGGTAGTGAAGTTTTTTGAAGATTTTGTCTCAAGCCTTTATGGAGTGACCTTGAAGAAAATTAAAGATATTTTGTTGAGAAACCGTAAGTAATCTTGGAGATAACATTGAATACCATGATGCATCACTGATGTCATTATGAGGTGACTTGGAGAAATTGCTTGGGTACGATGAAGAGCAATGGTGATACCTTCTAATTGACAAGGTTGTCATTGATGATGTGATGTGACTTTTAAGTGAAGGGATAGCTGAAGATTGACAGGGCTCGGTGAAGAAGACTTTGGGAGCCGTGAAGTACAACCAAGCATATCTTGACAAAGCAAAGCTATAGGATTGGTGTCCTTGGAGTTGGTGCTCCTAAATTCAAGGTTGGTGCCTTGGATAAGATAGGGTCGAAGCCCTAAGGGTTGGAGCCTCACTAAAGTCCAAGTTGGAGCTTGGCAACAATTATTGTACTCATTCATTTGTACTTGATTCAATTAATAAAAGCATTTATTTTTATCATTATTCATTTTGTGTCTAAATATATGTGATCGAACTGGTAAAAATAAAAATTGAAAAGAAATACTAATTCACCCCCCTCTTAGTATTTCCAACAGAAGTTAATATGAGGTAGGCTCTTCAGAAAATATATGCCAAGAATTGGTTGGTCCAACCGATGACGATCCCCAAACACTCCATGAAAACCTTAGAGATCCTCTGCAAACACTAGATCAACCACCAAACTAAGTAGAGAAATAGAGTAACAATAAATTTATGAATAAATAGAGATACCTACTAATTCAATCAAAATAAAATTGTTACCCTAGATTCAACAAACTGAGTAAGACACCTGTATTCAGATTATTATAAGAGAGCTATTGATTTGCGATTTTCAAATAATATTTGCAGAAATTAAAACGATGTTACCATACATTCATGAAGAGGAACACCACCGCAAGTTGAAACCCCAAAGACTTTTGCATTAATTCCAGAAAATATAGAAGAGAGCTTGAGAGCTTAGTACATGATTCAAAGATTGGATGAAAAATAAATTGACGCTGACCTCTAATTTATAGATAAATTCTCCAATGGCTAGTTCGCTTGATCCTCGTCAAAGTAATCTCGATCGTTGAAACAAATTTGATTATCTTTTAATCTCATCCATCGAAGTTATTTATTTTTTTAGGAATTTCAAATTTTTCA
>APFE030936312.1:0-46536 GCA_000404065.3 Pinus taeda
AAAAACTGCTAAAAATAGTAAATTGTGCTACAATTACGGAAACTGAAAAACTGAAAGAGACAAATGTGGGGGTCCAAATGGGATAGGTGGGTGGCCACCAACATCCACCTGGATCAGCCAACCTCTGTAGCCTCATGGACAAATTTTTCAGCCGCAAGGTCAATCCTCGCAACAACAAAACCAACCTGGGCAACAACAACCCTTGTATACATATCAGCAGGGTCAACCTTTGCAAGGGTAGGGCCAAGGTCAAGTCCTACAACAGCAAGCCAAAAACCCAATGTCCTAGGTCAACAGGTCAAGAATCCTTCTAGCCAAGGGCATCAGGTACAAAACCCTAACGCCCTAGGTCACCAAGTTCAAAATCCTTTTGGTCAAGGGAAGCAGGTACAAAATCCCTATGTCCAAGGGCAACAAGTGTATCAACCTTATGCCCAAGGACATCAGGTCCAAAATCCTCTTGTCTAGGGACCACAGGTTCATCGCCCGTATGTTCAAGGAAAACAGGTCCAATATCCCTATGTCCAAGGTCAACAGGCTCAACAACCTTTTAACCCATACGTTTCTTATCAACAACCTATGGCCGGACAGTTCCAAGGTATTCAAGGTCAAAATCCTCCCTATGGTAAAGGTAACCTATCATGGGGCCAGCATCAGATGCCATATGGCCAAAATCCCCCACTATGGGGCCAAAATCCTTACAAGTAGGGATGGGCTCCTCCGTTCGGACCCGCTTATCGACCTCCTATGCCTTTTAACACCAAATTTCGATTCTTGTCCACACTCGAGTTGCCAGATGTATCTCGCCTTACAAATGATCCAATCCTTCATTCGCCATACTGGCCTCCGGTGCCATCCAAGATACCAAGCAATTGTCCAAAGTTTGATGGGAAAGCAAAAGAAGATCCTCAGGCCCATGTGATGACATATCAACTATGGTGCTCGTCAAACTTGTATGTTGACGATTCTATTCATCTTCGTCTCTTCCAACAAACCCTCATAGGAGTTGTAGCCAAGTGGTACATCGAGCTACCTTGAAGTACTTACCATGACTTTAACTCTTTAGCCATGGATTTCCTCACGCATTTTCAATTGCCGGTTCGCTATGAAACTGGCACCTATTTGCTCACATCGCTTAAGCAAGATACTGTGACACACATATCTGATCACATCCATGAATGGAGACATAGACGTTGCCTAATCAAATTTGAGGTTGCTGATCAGTTGCTCACTGAATCATTCACTAAATCATTCATGGCCCCAATTGCTCACGATATAGCTATGGGTGGATGCGTTATTGAAGAGAAAGCCATTGCTCATTCACAGTAATTAGATCTAATTTACTCTCAGTCTAGCACTTTGTATGAGTTATTACCTAATGATCTACGACCATCATCCAATCCCACAGCATCAAAGTCGCAAGTTGTACCTCCTACCAATGGAGTTATTGGTTCAGTATCTCAGACCCCTGCTAAATCTTCTTCCAAACAAAAGTCGGTCTCAAATGTTGTTCTTAATAGTTCTTCCTAGAATCCACCTAGCCCTGGTAAAACCTCAGAGGTCCACGCTATCTAGTCTACCGCAGTGGAAAAATCGTCAAAAGGTAAGAAGAAAGTCAAAGGCAAGGATAAGGCCGATGCCTCAAAACAGGGTCCTCCCAAATCGTCTACTGGTGAATCTTCACAACGGAAACCTAAGTATCCCTGCCTCATTTATGAGGAATATCACTACACTAAGGATTTTCCACGATGATCCAAAGTTAGTCACTTGCTCAAAGGGACCCATGTTGTCCTCAAAGAGCCATTTCCATCTTAGCATACCCAAATGGTAGACCAACCCCAATCTGCTTCCTCAGGATCTCAAGTGTTCATGATGAGTACACCTATTAACATGGCTACTAGATCAAAATATTATCAAACTCTTGCTCCAACATCTAGGAAAGATAAAGAAGTCACCCCTTCTTCTTCTGCCCTGAGTTCTGGCCCTCTTCATATCGAGCGCCCTAACCCTGATTCTGCTATACGGCTGCCCTCTCGAGGTGTGCTGTGGAAATCCTCATACAATCCTAATGCTCGAGCCACTCATCAATATAATATTGTTGAGGATTTGGCTCAGGCATTGTCAGTTATGTTGGCTCTTGAGGTGCTCCAAAGTTGCCCATCACAGCGGAAATCTCTACTGTTAGCTATCGGGGGTATCGATCCCACCAATTCCAATTTGATATGTTTTGATCTATAGAACCATGTTTTGCACCTCCCTCATTAGATTTCCTTTCTCATTCAGGTAATCATCAATGAGAAGGCCATCCACAGGACTGTCATCGATGAAGGTGCTTCCACCAGCATCATGTTAACCACATGTTAGAAGGACATTGGTTCTCCTACTTTGAACCAATCTTCAAACACCTTGGAAGCTTTTGAGGTGCGTGATTCGCAACCCTTCGGTGTCTTACCTAACCTTGCCATTACTCTGGAAGGCAAGATAGTGCAAGTCGAGGTAGAAACTGTTGACACCAATCCTAATTACAATCTTCTACTCGATCGGATTTGGACCCATGCTATGCATGTTTTAGCCTCCTCCTTATTTCACGTGATTTGTTTTCCCCATCAAGGGAAGATTATCACTGTCGACCAACTGTCTTTCTTTGCCTCTTCCTCCTCTGATGGAAATGATTCATACGTTAAGCACACTGGTGCTCCCTATGACAGTGTGGGGGTAGGTCTTTTTAAAGATTCTGCCTTAATGGGAATTTTCCCACTCCGACTTCCTCATGTTGCCTCTGTCAACATGGTCTCGGTTAAATCTGATCCTTGGGCACCTAGGGCAAAGTTATGCCGCTTAGTCCCACCGAAGTCAATTATGCCATTATGTGGAAATTCTTTCGGCTTCAAGTTCCACATCCTCTGATTCTTCTGTTTCGAAGACCTCTCTCGATACCTACTCTCAATCCCCGTAGCATGGTGCTTTGGAATCACCTGATCCCTTAGCCGATACCTTCCTTGCTGATGAAGGTATCATAGAAGTCATGTCTCTTGAGGAACAACCTTGGGCCGATACTCATCATCACTCCTCGTTCCTGCCTCGTCTGGCGGTCATGTCTACCACTTTTGGAGAGTCCTCTTCTTTGTTTCCTTCCCTCCCGCTTCTGCCACCGATCACAATTCATGAAGTATGGTCGGAAGGAAATTTGGGTAATATTACCCAAATGATACCGATTGATATTTCTATCAAGCCTGGTATCATTAAACATGTCCATATCGGGGTATCTTGTTCTCTGGATGAGATCAAGACTTATACTCGTCTATTTCAAGGATTTTGTGATGTGTTTGCATGGTCTTACGAAGAAATTCCTGGCATTGATCCTAGCATTGTAGTGCATGAAATACCAACTTATCTGCACACGAAGCCCATTCGCTAACAGATCCACCTAGTGCACCCTAGGAAGGTCGCCACTGTCAAGTGTGAAGTTGAAAAACTTCTCAAAGATGGGTTCATCTATCCCATCCCTCTTACATATTGGGTGTCCAATATTGTCTCGGTGACTAAAAAATAGGGCACGATCTGCGTTTGTGTTAATTATCGAGATATCAATCATGCTTGTTCTAAAGATAACTATCCTACTTCCTTCATTGATCAAATCATTGATGAATGTGCCAAGAGCAAGATCTTTTCCTTTATGGATGATTTTTTTGTTACAAACAGATTAATATTGCACCGATTGATCAAGAAAAGACGACTTTTGTCTGTCCGTGGGGTACATTCGCGTACAAAAATATCCCTTTCGGCCTAAAAAATGTTGGGGCTATGTTTCAACGAGCAATGTCCTATGCTTTTCATGATATCTGAAACGTTGTCTAGCCTTACTTGGATGACCTTCTCACTCATGCTCGTAAGCACCAAGATCACTTGAACCATGTTCGGTAGATTTTTCGGCGCTGTAGACACTATAACATTTGGTTAAACCCGCATAAATGTATTTTCTGCATAGAATATGGATGACTCCTTGGCTTCATTGTTTCTAAGGACAGTTTTTGCCTTGATCCTCTAAAGGTCAAGGCCATTGTAAATTTAACCCCTCCATCTTCACTGCACCAACTCCAGAGCCTGCAAGGAAAGGCAAATTTTCTCCATCGATTTATACCCAATTATGTTGGGCTAGCTACAGGATTTACGCGGTTGCTAAAACAAGGAACACCCTTTGTATGGGATGAGGTGGCCCAAAAATCTTTTGATTATCTCAAGGCCGTCCTCGTAAATGCTCCTTTCTTGCACCCTCCGGATTATTATCTAGATTACTTCCTTTACCTAGTCGCGACCCCTAGCACCATTGATATGGTCTTGGTCCAAGATGACGATGAAGGCAACGAAAATTTTATCCACTACCTTAGTCGTAATCTCCTTGACACTGAAACGCGTTACGCACATGTCGAGAAGTTGGCATTGGTTGCCGTCCAAGTTTTTCAATGCTTTCGGCACAACATCCTTTTGCGCACGACTACAGTGATTTATGAATGCAACCCCATGACCTATATTCTAACTCGTCAGTTGCTGGGGGGGGAATATTCTAAATGGATTGTGATCCTGCAAGAATTTGATTTGGTACTTACTACTGCCAAATCTAAGAAGTCACTCGTTTTCGCCAAATTGATTTGTTCCCTTCCCTCTAAGTCTCTCCCTGCTGGTGCAGATGAACAACTTCCAGATGAGACTCTCTTCCTGATTAGCACCCTTGATCCATGGTACAGTGATATCATCGTGTATCTCCAGATGTCCATGTTACGGTCCACGTTGAATAAGGATGATCTCCAACGGATTCGGCATCACTCCAACCCTATCGTATTATTGGCTATACTTCATACCGTGTCAGTATCGATTCAATTCTTCGTCGATGCCTTATGATCGAGGAAGCTGAAAGAGTTCTCAATGATTGCCACTCCGGGGCATGTGGTGGTCATATGTCTGGATACACTAGCGCTCAAAAAATCCTTCCCATTGGTTATTTTTGGCTGCCTATTTTTAAGGATTGCATCCTTGCTATTCACAAGTGCCATGAATGCTAAATTTACCAACACAAGATGCATGCCCCACCCGCTCACCTACACCATGTTATTACCGTTGGTCCTTTTACCAAATTGGGCATCGATTATATTAAATGTAACCTTGTTCGCTCGGGGGCATGGCTATGTTATCATCGTTGTGGATTGTTTCACCAAATGGGCCAAGGCATTAAATGGGCCAAAGAAATGCCTACATATTCTGCAGACAGTAAGACAACGACTCAATTCCTTTTCAACCATGTTATTTCCAGGTTCGGTGTACCTCAAGCCATTGTCACAGGCCATGGCTCTCATTTCAGAGAATACATGATGGCTGAGCTGACATCTGCATTGGGTTTGTACCACGATGGCTCGACCCCATATTACCCTCAAGCCAATGGCCAAGTTGAAGTTGTGATCAAGGTTTTGGTTACAATGCTTCATCTTACTATTGGGATGCACAAGTCAAATTGGCATCTCATGCTCTTTTCAGCTCTGTGGACTTACCAAACCTAGACCAAAGACGCAACTGGTTTCACACCATTCTAGCTGGTCTATGGTCTAGAAGCAACATTTTTTATCGAATGCAAGATTACTTCACTCAAGTTAGTTGTCAAACTCCTCCTTGAAACATCACCTCAGGAGGAATGCCTCTTATATTTAGAATGACTAGATGAGACTCGTCATCTCGCTGCCTTGTTCATCGAAGCACAAAAGAAACGAGTCAAGTCGCATTTCGATCAGTCGGTCTCCCCTCGCGCATTCTCTGAGGGTGATTTGTTCTTATTGTATGACCAAGCTAATGATAAGCTGGGGGCAGGCAAGTTCGAACCCATGTGGCATGGGCCCTACATTGTGAAACGTGTTTTGCAGAAAGGAGCCTATGAGCTTATTGATTATGAAGGAAATCCTTTGGATAAGTCATAAAACGAGATTTACCTCAAGAAGTACTATGCTTAGGTCATCTTGCATGGTTACTTATGTACATTAGTGTGTCATTCATTTTTGTGAAGTTTGGTTTTGTGTGTTAGTTTTCAAACAAGTTTCCTGTTTACTATGCTTTTCTTGTTTTGCAGATGTCTGCGACTCCTCACATCGGTTTTGCTAATGGTGCTTGTCGTAGTACCTGGAACCTATCATCTACAACATGGGCTATTTATGACCCTAATGGTGAGTTGATTGACCTTGAAGGTATCTGTCTAGGTCACACAACTAACAACATTTTTTATTACAGTGTGGTCATCAAACTATTGTCAGAAGCCATTGCTCTTGACATGAAAGAGTTGGTTGTCAACTTGGATTCACAGCTTGTCATCCTTCAACTCAACGAGAAATATTCCATCAGAAACCCTCAAATATTGGGAATGTATCTCCGTATTTTTATACTGGAAAGACATTTTGATTACATTACATATCATCATATTCCTAGGTTCATGAATACATTGAGAGATGCATTAGCCAATTATGTGTTGGATAGACATTTACGAACCATGTGAAAAGATAAAACAAACCATTTGTGCCATAGTAAGCAAGAAAATACAACATATATCTATATGGTGATAATGTTTGATACATCAGAACCCCAAAAATAATGTGTGTCCAAAATAACATGGGCAGCATGCAGGCCTCAAAAAATGTAAGTGATAGACCTAAGAACTAATCAGCATGGTGATCATGGTAGCATGATACAGCTCATGCAACATAAGTTAGAAATCGGTGGATCCGATCCAAGACTCCCACCATGTGTCTCTGGTACTAATGAGGAATGTCTCCTACCAGAGCATACTCTGGGATACCATGAGTCAACCCCTCAAGGTTCCTTGCAATCTCATCCTCGTTGTCACTCCCCTCCTGATAAGGAGTGACAACATCAATCAGGCGGGGGACGCGCCTAGCTATTGCGGACATCCCAGCAGGCCGCTCTGGTCCAACATCTGCATTAATAAGATAAATGTTATAAGCACATATATACCAAAAAAAAAATCTCAAAATTAAAAGTTTGACTTTTTACCTTCATCATCGAAATCCTCTCCATCCAGTAAGGGCATGTCCAGATCTCCATGAAAGTTAGTGCCACTTTATGGCCAGTCCTCCATGATGATCTTCTGTCATCATAGCCATGAAAAGAATGCAGGTCTGTATGACATGTGTTGACCCCCCAATGAACCTAGGCATCAACCGACTCCAGTGGGCCATACGCAGATCGCATGGCATAGGAGGATCCACCTCAGTTAGTTGATACTGGAATAGTGGCACCCGTTCCAAGGAAAAGGTCACAAGCGTAGATCTGAAGAAAAATTGCTTCAGATTCCCCGCTTTAGCTTTGGTCAGCTAGCATTTTATGTTGATCTTCATGGCCTCTACCCAATTAAATATTGTAGGTGTTGTACAGTCGATAGCATACAGGAACTTTGACTTGTTGGTCTCATGTTTCGCTTGGGACCCTGCCACTCTGTTGATGGTCAACATAAGCACTCTCAGCGTCAGATCCCAAACACTGGAAATCTCAATCTTCCCACTTTTGGATTTCAGGGCCTCAGGGAAGTGTTCAGCAAGTAATGAAGATATGCTTGCCCCAATCGGTCGTAACCTGTACAAGTTGACTAGTTCCCCTCTTTGGGATAGTCCAGTGATGAAATATACATCTGAATTTTCCAACTCCAACTCCTGGTCACCAGTGAAAAATATCTCCCGATTTATGTCCCAAAGACTAATCAAGTACTGAAGCAACTCAGGTTGGGCCCGCATCCCGGGTGTGAGAAAGAATTTTAGGAGCCCACAAGCCCTCAAATATTCCAGGGAATTTGGATCATTTAGTGCTTGGGTGTCCACATCCTCATGTTCTCGTTCTTTCCAGTCCACCATTTTCAGTGATTATTTCCTGCAAGAGCCATTAATTTCAGTCAACAATCATGCTTTACCCATAAATTTAAAGTTTTAACGGTGATTTTGTGAATAAATAAGGTTTTTCCCTATTCACGGTGCTGGCGCACCTATTTTAAAAATAGTTGCACCAATGGCACGACAGGCTTTGTTAATCATCCTCGGCCAGTGCGATTCTGTGCTCGGAAGTCACACCAACTGAGGGTGGAAAGCCTTTTGCAAAACCCCTTCAAAAAACTAACAAATGGTCAAAAATAGGAATAAAAGACATGAAAATGGAGCTCATGGCTTTGGCTCTTACCTATAACTAGTGGCTCAACGAATGACCTCCCAGATCTCCCACAATCTGCTCTGGAAAAATTAGGGCAAAAGTGAATAAAAAGTCTTCACAACAAGGTAAAATGGTAAATGGTAAAAATATATTTACTTTTCTCCTTTTTATTCATCTTTTCATGAAAATATCATGTTACTGTAAATATTTTAACCTATTTTGCCTCAAGAACTGGATAATACACTTTACCTTTTCGGGCAACAGCAGGTGATGGATGTTTGACGATGATGACAAGTCATGTTTCAGTTCTTTTCTTGACTTGTTAAACTCATATGAAAATATTTTCGAGTATTTTTCCCTTTTGACTTGTAAAAGAGAATAAAATGGGGGTCCTCTTTCAAGCTCTTTTTCGGCCCTTCAAAAGCGAAAATATTGCCGAGCCCTTGTTGTTTCGAACTCATTAACAGATGTGAAACATTGTACGCCTAGTATAAGTTTAACCCTTTTTCAGGTTGGGAGGCACTATTTACGAAAAAGGTACTCCTTCACTGAAATGGTCAAGCAGTTCTCTCAAGTATTTTTTTCTACCTTTCCGGGCTCGAGAGACACAAATGTATGAAAAGGGACCATGTGGAGTTTTCCTTTCCATGTCTTTTTCAAACTCTCTAAACATGAAAAAGATATCGAGTTACACCTTTGTTGGTCTTGTTAAAATATTAAACGACATCAGATTCATCACCATGACGAACATGAGCTTCTCCTTCCTAGGGCTCGTTAAACTTACTAGGTTGGATTCATCTGAAGGATGAACTTACAGTGCAAGCATATGCTATCCCCTTCAAGCTTGCAATTAAAAACAATTGGGGTACCTGCCAGAAATGGTGGGGGGAAATTTGGAAATATAATCAATTGTGTCGGTAGCTCACTCTTGAACATGACACTTTCTGCTTCGTGTCAGGTTGGGATATCCTCCTTTGTATTGTTGACCTTCCTGGGTTAGGTCGTTCGTTTTTTCCTTCCATTTGATCTCTACCACGTCATCATGACTATCGATCCTATGGATCCAAAAGCTGCGCAACTTCCAGTTGTGTCGTCGATATGTTCAAGAATTGTCCTTCTCCAGTTACATTTACCTCTAATTCTTTGAATCATCCAAAATAATTTTGCATCCTTACATCTCGTGTCGATGATGTGGGAAACATTATGGCCCTTCTTCGACACGGTCGTTTCCTATTGACTTCAGCTCATTATCTGGGAAGTTGACCAAGAGACTTCCTTCCAAGACCTTAGAGCTTGCATGCCCTAATGGCAAGTTCTTCACACACAACGACAAGTTCACATCATTGGCTTTCGATCGAGTGATTTCACGAGTGTTTGACTTCAGTTTCTCTGTTCACATTCCATGAATTGTGTTGATAGTACCTTGAGGACCATTTTCATTATTGGTGGTTTCTATCATGCTTGTTAACAATTTACATCATTAACTGGTAATGAGGTGACTTTCTAGCATGTTCAACATCAACACATCTATTTGCATGTTAGAATTTGTACTTTGATCAAGTCGTGTTGGAGCGCAAGAGCCTCGACTCAGATCCCAAAAGTCCAGGTTGCAAAGTGATGTGACATGGTTATGTTGATATGCATGTCTCTTTCAAATGGATGGCTACGACCATACCATGAGTTATCATATGTGATCCTTCTCTTTATTGGATGGTTGTGACCATACCTTGGTTTCATTATGATCCTCTTTGACGGATGGCTACGCCCATACCTGGATCCATTTACATAATCATTCTTTGGATGGTTGCATCCATGCCACGATTCATGTATCATTTGACAGAGTTCTGAGTTATGTATGTGTATATGTACTTTCTTGCAGGTTTTCCAACGGCAGACTACAGTTCCCCACACTAATTCATAAATCATTTCATCCCTTACTCTAGATCAGCCTTCACACTTTAGGGGGCATCTATTACACAACATTTTGTCGATGTCCCTGTACTCTCTATTCCTTGATCCTAGAGGACCTCTACAATGGACCCCACATGCTTTCCCTTCATGAAGAAACCCCCATTATGTCTCTCTTCATGGGCAAATCAATTCCCTTTTGCACCATTTCCCCTGAAACTTCTATTTTGCCCAATTTACAAGATTGGCGCTAATGGCCCTTGTCTTCCTCGTGCTGATATGGAGGGATTATCACTATCCCTAGAACTGACTGTAGTGACTGAGCTTTGTTCCAGTCATGTTGGTCCTATTATGGAAAGTTTTTTAAATAAAGAGTCGAAGCTTCCAGCTCTAGAAGCTTCGTAACATAAGTCTGGTAAATGGTTTGGCCGGATGGGGTCGAGGATGTTAGTTTGGGCTCCTTTCCCCTATAATGATGGAACTACCTCAAGGGATAAGACCGTCTCCCATGATAAGAGGATCCATCTCCCATCCATTCATCCTATATAAACCTCCCTTTTTCCCAAGCACAAGCTAGCGTTAGTGTTGAAGTGTTAATGTTGGTGTGCTTGTGCTCTTTTGGTTTGGAGTAAACAACAAGTTATTCATAGTTGTAGCTCTCTAGTTGTGTGAGGGAGAAGTGTGATTTGGTTTGGATTTAAGACTAAAGGGAAGAGCCTTAAAACTATTGTTGTTGAGGCCATCATGAAATGCTAGTAGAAGGGTGTGGGAACCTGGTCTTGTCAGAGGAGAACAATAACGTCAAGAAAATGGTTGTAATCTCTTCTTGATTCAATATATATGAAACTATCGATTGATGCCCTACATGATTTGTCATCTTACAGGTTCATGGCTTAATGTTTCTTGACTTGTTAAGTAGGTTGAATTACAATTTGTCTATTATCACGGTTGTTGTTTGTTGTTGTTTATTTGTTTTAGGTGTTTGAAGAAGGAAGTGAGAGATAGTTGGAGCGAGAAAACAAGGACATCATCAAACAGGATAAGCGTACTAAGAGGTAGGCCTCTTAATTGGTTCTAACCTAAGGAAATATTCCACAGAATGTATTTTTTGTGGCTAGACCCATTATCGGGCTAGAGGAATTTTTTGTGTCCACACTTATAATTTTACTTCACCATAGGGGTGTAACCTACAGTAGTGGGGTGTAACCTGTAGTAGTGTGGTGTAACATGCAGTATTGGGGTGTAACTTGTAGTCGAGTGTGGTGCTGCTTGATGTACAGTGTGGTGTTGTCTATCGAATAGTGGGGTGTAACCTGTAGTAGTGGGGTGCAACCTACAGTAGTGATTTGTAACCTACAGTAGTGGGGTGTAACCTGTTGTAGTGGCATGTAACCTATAGTAGTGGGGTGTAACCTATCGAACAATGGGGTGTTTCCTATAGTGATCAACCAATAAACTAAAGATTCACTCATAATTAACTCATGCATGTCACATAAGAGAAAGACTTGGTTGAGATTGGAGTTCAGGGATAGTGTACTATCAGTTGTAAAATCATCTAAATTAAATAGATGGTGCATGAAATAAGAATAAAGCATCAAATAAATCATTCCTTAATTAGAAAACACACCAATTTTAGCCATTCGAATTGCCTTTAAAAGAAGGAATGAAGGCACAAGTTTAATCATTGTTTTGGTGAGCACGAGTTGGTGAGACCAAGCAATAGGAAGCACAAGTTTGTGCATGGAGCTTGTGAGAGAAAGGTGTGCCAAGAGAAGCTTGTGCACAAGTTGGTAGTGGAATAGATATAGATAGTGTAGAGGTTGCTCAAGCTTGAGAAAAGCATTGTAATCTTCTCATATTTTCTAATTAATGTAATATATGGATAGAAGGTGTTTTTAGTTGTGGCTTTCCCCAGAAAATTATTGTGTTATGTGTGATTGAATTCTTTCTCTTTTATGCTACGTGATTTCATCAGTGATTTATTATTTATGTTGATGAGTAGAATATATTCAAGTCAATTTTTTTAGCATATTACAATCTGCAACCTGAATCTACAAGTAATTTCTACACTAATGAGGGCGCCCCCACCACACACACCTCCTTGAGAGGCTCCATCAAAGAATCCTACTAGACATATCAACTCATGAATGGAAAAGCTACACAAGTAGGCAATAGGGGGAGGTCTAGGCCTAGGGTGGAGGGTCTTTATCCTCAAGAGGAGGCTGATCTTTTAATTGTGGCCCCAATATTTGTGACTATAGATTCCCATTCATCATTGCCCCATCCTTTATAGATTCTCAATGATCATCGTCCCATATTTTAATTTGATGGTAGACCCAAGATTTTTGGTTATGTATATTCCTTTTTATCTTGTCCCATCCTTTAATTTAATGTTACACCCAATATTTTCGTATAGATTTCCATTCATCATTGTTCTCCTTGGGTTCTTTTGGATATTTTGAAATGATCAAACAAACAACATGAAATTTATTGAAATAGAGAGACTTTAAAATGTTTATAAAAATCCAACTCCATCTTTTCCAATAAGAAGAACCATTAGGACTTCAACTATATCATTCCCAATAAGAAGAACCATTAAAACCTCAAGAGTAAGCATAATGGGAACCCTACTTATTGCACACAACATATTGATGTTATTTACCTCAACCATGTTCATAGAAGACAACATATTGATTCAATTAGTTCATTTAGGTGAATGGATTCCATCATATTCCATCCATTCCACATAAATAGATTATTTCATCTAATTCTTCACATACACAGTTTTTTTTTGTAAGCTAATTTCCACATTAGATATTTCAGATAATTACAACCTATTTACATGACTCACTGTCTCCATATTGTCGCTTGAAAAACCAGACTAGAGACAAAAGTGTAATGAGTCTAAGACAACATAACTAAACCACAAATTACAACATGAGGCCTAAAAGTTTACTTTGTATTTGTTGCCCCATAACGGGGGAAACCAACAACATAAATAAATAAATAAAGATCAACTTTATAAGTCCACAATGTCTAAGATAATGGGCTAATAAAAATAAACATAAAATTTGAGATGATGTAAACATCCCTGCTAAATAAGCATAGAAATCCAAAAATTCAAAAACATGATTAATAAGAAACATGAGCCTCATGATGACAAATATGTATCTAGATTAATGGGTTGTTTCTCAACCTTGCATGGTGGATATATTGGAGAGTTGGAAAGCAATCCCATCTCTAGCGTAGCCAGTCTTCCTTCCACATCTAGCATCAGGTCCTTGAATTCATCCAGATAATGCATGAGGTTCACCTGGACCTACCTTTTGTCCACCAAAATTTTTCCCAACAATAATTGGACATGCCAGTAGAGGTCCATTATGTGGATGTAGTGGTTCCTCCTTCCATGTGAGTTTCCCGTATCATGAACCAAAGGAGAAAAACCTTCCATGATGTCAGAGTCCCAAACTTCTTTCCTTTCCTACTGCATTTCCTCCTCATCAACCAGATTTCCTCCTAGATATCAGGAGGGGTATGCTCTTGAAAACTACGAGTTGAATACTTTTCCCGAAATTGTTCCTGGATTCACTCATCTCTCCTATTCCCCCTCCTCCTATGTGACAGTGTGCATGTTGGTGCATCATTGTTGCTATAGGTAGTAAGACACAACTAAAACTTGGCTAGGGTTGAGTTGGGAGTTGCAGGAGTTTATGATGGAAAAATTTAACCAAGGAATCATTCTAACAAGGCTAAGCCACCAAAGGATTTTTGGAGAGTCCCTCACTTTCATAAAAATCCACAAAAAGTAGATCGAAAGCTAGAGAGGGTGGAAAATATCCCCACACTTGAGAAGAAAATTGAGAAGAAACATGAGGGAGAACAAGTTACAGAGAAGGAGAAACATTGTAGAGCCTTCAATCCACATAAAGGATCCTAACATGAGGGCATGAGAGCCTCTACCACCCTTCTTGGGAGGCAAGGACTCATTAACTTTCCTTAACATTGTGACATGCGAGGGGGTGGGGCAGCGAGGGGCCCCATCCTATTAATCTCTGCCCCCATTAAGGTTGTGTTAATACCCCCTATCAGGGCTTCCATATCTTGATTAGAAATCTCTTGACATTATTTATTTAAAATGGAGGAGAGGAGAGATGTCGAGGAGGAGTTTCATATCAATAAACAACTACTACATCCCTCATTAGCTAGCTTATCCGCTAGTTTGTTTCCATATATTTAAATATGGGAAGGAATGATGACCAAAATACATGGGAGAAGTTTCTCAATGCATGCAAGATAACCTTCCAATATCCAAATTTAGGTGATCTATAATGAAGAAGATCCATGGAGAAACTTGGTGATCAAGGAGAAAACTAGTCAGGAGTCTCATTCGATAAGAAGCATGGAGAAGCAAAAAGAATGAGCTATCCTGAAATCCATCTCAAGAGAAAATAATAAATCTACATTGTTTTTGTTTCATCATAATATCCCAAGTATACGTGAAGGATGACTCCTTTATTTGAGAAAAAAACACCCCCAATGTCTGTCAGATTAAGGTTGTCTTTGAAATGCCCCTTAAAATTAAGGTTGACGAAACCCAAAGGATGGCTTAATCAATGAGTTGGGTATGAGTAAGGGGGAGTGGGTATTGCAAGAGAATATATGGCAGAAGTAGAAGGGAGTTGGAGGTCCTTAAAGATTGCAACATTTGAATCCTTTACTTCCCAATCCACTAGAGTCTAGTTGGAGATAAGGATAGTTTCTTTAAGGTTGAGGAGGAGAGTTTTCCAGAGAGTTTAGCATGGTTCCTAAGAATTTAGAAAGATGTGATGATTGTGCTCCTTCTAAAGAATCCAAAGAAAAAATCCTAGAACCAAATTCCAAGCTATGTTGATTATGGGATTGTGCAAAGGGGATGGATTACATTCAGAGATTGTATCAATTGTGTTGGATCAAACTTTCACATATTATCTAAAAATAGTATAAGCCTTGATCCTTAATTCTATGGCTATTAAACATGCATTGAAGAGATGTTCCCTATTTTCTTCGTTTACCCAATAAAGGAAGTAGAGCATATCACCTAGCTTGACGTTTGGCTGATGTCAGTGTTTTCATGTGGGAGAGTATCCATAGGAAGTATGCTATATTGGGCCATAATTTCTTATGTCGGATCTTGGGCCACATAGATTTACTCTGAATGTGATTATGCTTGGCCTCTATGTGATAAGCTTCTATGATGGTGAAGGAGCCATATGGTTTCTAACCCCGTAAGAGTCTATCAAGTTCCTCAAGGAAATATATCTCATGGTGGATGGATATTTCCTCTAATTTGTGTTGATTATTTATTATGATGGGGAAGTCCCAGACCAAAGGATATTTCCACATGCATTGATTTGTTTCTTGCAAGACCCCCTCTTAGCAATCTACAACTTGTGTTATTCCTTGAGATTACATTAGGTGATAGATGTCTTGTATATAATATTGTGTTGGGAAATTATGAAATTGGTTCCATGAGTCATTGCAGAATCTCATCATTCTACCATATCTAACTTCAAAAAGTAGTGGTTTTCACTAAGTGTTTCCCCTAACAGGCTAGGTTCCAAATAGATGAACCTACTAGGAAGGGCTTGGCCATAATTCATTTTCCATATGGAATGTGATTATTGTATTTGATGGACCATATTCTCTTCCATAAATTGTTTCCTCCTTTCACTCATCTCCACCATAGTTTGGCGCTTAATACTGTGTTTAATTTTTTTGAATCATGAATCCCTAACCCTCCCTTACTTTTGGGTAAGCATATTTTCTCCCATGAAACTAACACCTATATTTTCTCTTTTTTTGTTTGTAATATCCCAAATACGAATTTCATCGTATTTTGCTTCAGAGCCACAAAAACAACATCAAAACTAAAAATATGATCTGCAACTGAAGAATAAATTAGATAAACATGCAGAAGAACTCAGCCTTATTTTTACGTCGTAAGGCGTTTCCCTCTGAAATGAACTTCCCCAAATGATTTTCTGTCCTTATTTTAGCCGTTAGATCTTTTGTTAGACGATTGAACAAAAATCAGCCATCTGATTTAATAAAAAATATTTAAAAACCTTAAAAAACTTTTCACTTTCCACTTGACATCTATGCGCCCAGGTCAGGTTGGGTTGAGACACATAATTACGGCCTGTTGGGAACCGACGGTAGACAAGAAAATTACTGCGCCAGTATTATAAAACATGGCATAACGTTCAAAGGTCGTGCATTTATTTGGTAGAGGAAATAAACGCTCGGACGCTGCCACCATTTCTCGACTGATCATCTGCCACACCACCCCATCTTCTCTGCTTCAAACCGAATTTAATATTTAGGGTTAGGCTACAGTTTCATGGAAAATGCGCAGCGGGACTTTCATGGCAACCATAGTCCATGCGTTGGATTCTGAGTCATAAATCTGCATCACCATATTATTGTCAGCTGCTTGTCCCCATCTATTATTGTTTTCACCTAGCAGAACAGTGCATCGCCTCCTAGTTGCATCAAAATCCATCGCAATGAAGCTCCACCAGATGAGAGGGCTAGGATTAGGCAGACGTCTAGAGGACCTAGTAGCAATATTGCCTATGGAAAGACCCAATCTATCTCCCCTTCTATGAGAACAGTAGATATTCCTGCAGGCATCCACAATGACGACATCAGAAGTCAAAGGAGCTTTGTAAATGTTCATGTCTGAACTATCGCCTCCTAGGTATTCTATAACCCATGTTTCCGCAATACGTTCCCTGGTCTAGTGAAGCTGAACCAAAAATCCTGGGAAGGAGTGCACTGAAAAATTTGAATAAATTCTTTGCAGGGCATCGGAGGATAGTAATTCTTTCCATTGTCTCGAAAGAGTTCTCATTTTGGCAAGAAGACGCATGGGCAACATGTAAAAAATCTTCAACAGCAAATCCTGTGGGAGGGCTTGCTAAATCTTCGCTTCCATGAGAATGTCTGTCTCTGACTCCCACTGTTCCGGAAGGGATCGCCAAATCTCCGGCTCCATTCCCACATCCGTGGTCTTTTCACTCTCTCATCGCAGAGATAGATCGAATCGTTTCTTTATTTTAATCTACATATGTTAAATTTTCATCTCAAAACTGTTGATAAACGGTAACAAGATTTGTGTCTTAACGAGCTAGCACTTCGTAATGTGATGGATCAGTCTAGTGTCTAGTGAGATGGTGAGGTAACCAGAGTGAGAAAGGGTAAACTACTGATTTAATTGTCTTGATAGGTGTCTCTATGGAATATTAGTAGGCGGGTGAGTTTTGGTTTTTTTGTTTTTTTCCTTAAAATTTGAATACTTTATTTATAACTATGAAATTAAAGATAATTACGCTGTAACTCATTTCTCTCTGAAATGAAATGTACAACGCAGTAAACAATATCTGATACTTTTCTCTATAGCTATTAGTTTACAATAAATGTGGTTTCAAGCCATGAAGATTGGTCGAGAGATGTCTATGCCACTCTGTCTCTCTTTGTTTTTCTGTTTTGTTTTTGTCACTGTCATTAGTTACACTTTCAAGCCAAGAAGATAAGTTGAAAGTTGTTTGTGCTTTAAATAAAAAAAAATAATGCAGTCCTTTTCTCTGTTTAGTTGGAACTTCGAATACATGCAGTCCTTCTCTCTGTTTAGTATTGTGTGTTTGACAAATCGTTTATAAGTGAAATTATGGCGTCTCACTCCATCGGACAGACTGAATGGAAATTATCTGTTCTTGAAGGTGAACGCCACAAACTAAATGGCAATGTTAACGGCATTGCACTCCTTTCAACAGATCCCTCTGCATATTTCAGATCGGATGGGGTTGTGATTTAATAAAAAATGTTTTAAAACATTAAAAATCTTAAAAAACTTTTCACTCTTTAGTAGGATTTTGTTTGGCCTCTTAAATTCTTAAAACTTCTGTTGGTTTCATTGTTTTCATTTTCACTCTAGCATTATAGCAATATCTACACAGTAGAAAATTACAAAAAAGGTCAAGAATCCATAAGGTATTCATCTTTTTTCCATTGTTAGATAATACATTATACTAGATCCTAACTATTGCGGCCAATTGGCTACCACCCTGACAAATAGATTGAAAAAACAAGATCCTCATCCTACACAACGGCAACAGAGCGTAGGTATGGAAGGCATGATAGGTTTGGGGGCGTAGATGATCTTTCAGGTTGGCAGTCCTCAATCACTATTTGCATACCTGGCACTGGTGTTGGGTTTTTTCTTAATTTCTTCTGAAAACTCCTTTCTTGATTCAAGATTTTACATTGAAAATATAAACGATTTGTTGCAGCAGCTGCTATAACCTCTTGTTATTGGCTATCGCCCTGCAAGGAACAGAAATAAAACAAGAAGCTGCCGTTGACAAGATCTAAACCTTAACGCTTGACCAGACTCAAAGATCTTCACCAGAATCTTTACAGCTTGTATGAGACACAAAAAAAAACTGACAGATTCCATGGCAGGTGACTGTGCTTTCAACCCTAATTAAGTACAGTGCGCAGAGTGTTGGCTCCATTGCTGCTGAACTTATCTTGACGGTAGATTCGGGAATATCTTGAAATTTCTAAAATAGTGGTAAGATTTGTGTTTTTGACCAATATCAATAAAGTTTAAACAATTAATTTATTGCTATTCATAATAATATGAATATTTTCAAAATCTGCCATCTCTATGAAATGGTCTTCTGTGCTCTGAAATATTTTTGCCAAAACTTATACCCCTCCACTGCTTTGAAATGTTTTAGCCAATTGTTTTTTTACAGGACTATACAAGTTTTGTATGACAATATTCATTTTAACTTTTCGAACATAATATTAAAAGTCTCCCGGATCTAAATCTGTAAACGGTACACTGTCTCAGAATGTGTATGTATGTGTGTTCTATGATTTTTCAGGTGTGGATTAAAACAAAGCAGAGTGCCTTTCCACCATTTTCTCTGCAATTTCAAAATTACATCAATGCAGAACCATAATTCTATCTATTGGAAATCTAGGCTTTTGATTGATTTGATTTTGACCCTAATGAGCTCAGGTATGACATTTTCAATCATAGAAACAAAATCTAGAAAACACATTATTTTTTATTAGATTTTGATAAATCCCTCATGTTCTTTATTGTATTTTGATTTTTTAATTTGGGAGAATAGGCATTTTGATATAATTGCAATCTTAGGTTTATTTCGATTGCCTTAGGACACTTAGATCATAATGAGCTCCATGCTTTCTTTCAATCATACAGAAGAAAACTCAAAATCTTGATGCTTTTGAGTACTTTTTGGTGAAAAGCCATATTTAAATATTTTTTATTAAACACAATATTTGATTCTGGGAGAATAGGCTTTTTGTTTTGTTTCAATCACAATTCCAAGTTTGTTTCAATTATTGCTCTGACCTCAAGGCAGTTTCAATGACAAGAATGTTACACACGGATATATAAAACAAAAATGGGTAATATTTGTATTAGAAAAAAGCCACAGCTGAGCTGGGCAGCGTAGCCCAATACAAAAAAAAAGATGTTGTTAACAAAAACCACCATATCTATCTAGTTGTATGTGTTTGGGGATGCTTTCGATTAAATTTTGATTTTGATTTTAATGAGCTTTATTATGGTGTTTTCTATCAGCCATCTAATTTTAAAAACCCTTAAAAAAACTTTAAGGTATTAGTTAAATATATCAGTTATTATTCATTAATATATCAGTTATTATTCATTAAAAAACTTTACCCTAGCAACCCATCCTGCGCGCGGATATCCGCGTTTGATGCAGAGGAGGGCGGGGGTGTTGAAGAGGGCGGAGAGGAAGGCAGAGGACCTGCAGAGAAGGGAGAAGGGTTTCGACGAGGGTCGCAGAGGACGAGGCCACTCTTTCTTCACTGCATGAGGGCCGCATAGGCCATTTGTTCTACAGATCGTTTGCAGATCGTTTTTCACTCAGAATATGGCGCCCTCTGCATATTATGGCGGTGGTAGTTATGAAATTTTATATTTATTCGGGCCACTATTGTCTATATTTTGTGTGTTGATTTCTTGCATGCAAATTTGAATCTATTGTAAATATTCCTGAAAATCTCCGCAGTTATAACTCGAACCCTCACGTTCTCCGCGGTGTTCAGCGCCTTCACGAACGAGGTCATTCGGCTGATCGTCATTTCTTTTTTCTTTGCGCGAGGCTTTGTGAAGAGAGGGTTAGGTGATCGAATCACCACATAGCCTGGTATGCATTCATTTTCCAAATACGTCCCATTTCTTTGTTTTAAGTTTTAGGGGAATGGGTCTGTGGGGGATACATTGGGGATTCTCGTTTTCTTTCCAACCACAGAAACGTAATCAAATTCCTGTTGTTGTTTCAGTTTTGATTTTGATCTTAATGAGCTTCATTATGGCCTTTTCAATCACAAGAATGAAACTTTAAGAATCCCATGATTGTTTCAGAAATATCATTGTTGTCTATATTTGGTGTGTTGATTTCTTGCCTACAAATTTGAATCTGTTGTAAATATTCTTGAAAACCTCAGCAGTTAGGCTTCGTTCTTAATGAGTTCCGTTATGTTGCTATCAATCAAAGAAGAGATTTAAAAGACCTGACATTTTGTTTAAAATTATTTTGGAATAGGCTCTTTTCAAACAGTTGCAATGTAAGTTTTATTTCAATTACCTTTGACGCTTCGTTCTTAATGAGTACCATTATGTTGCTTTCAATCACAGAAGAGATTTAAAACACTCGACGTTTTCTTTAAAATTATATTGATTTTATTGAGCTTAATTACGGTGTTTTTAATCACAGAAATGAAATCTTAAAATCCCCATACTTTTGGTTAAATTTTGATTTTATCTCAATGAACTTAATTATGTTGTCAGATATGGAATCCTAGGAAATCTAGGCTTTTGATTGATTTGATTTTGACCCTAATGAGCTCAGGTATGACATTTTCAATCATAGAAACAAAATCTTGAAAACACATTATTTTTTATTAGATTTTGATAAAAACCTCATGTTCTTTATTGCATTTTGATTTTTTAATTTGGGAGAATAGGCATTTTGATATAATTGCAATCTAAGGTTTATTTTGATGACCTTAGGACACTTCGATCATAATGAGCTCCATGCTTTGTTTCAATCACAGAGAAGAAAACTAAAAATCCTGATGCTTTTGAGTACCTTTTGGTGAAAAGCCATATTTAAATATTTTTTATTAAACACAATATTTGATTCTGGGAGAATAGGCTTTTTGTTTTGTTTCAATCACAATTCCAGGTTTGTTTCAATTATTGCTCTGACCTTAAGGCAATTTCAGTGACAAGAATGTTACACACGGAGATATAAAACACAAATGGGTAATATTTGTATTAGAAAAAAGCCACAGCTGAGCTAGGCAGCTTAGCCTAATACAAAAAAAAAATGTTGTTAACAAAAACCACCATATCTATCTAGCTGTATGTGTTTGGGGATGCTTTCGATTAAATTTTGATTTTGATTTTAATGAGCTTTATTATGGTGTTTTCTATCCCAACAATGAAACCTAAACATCCCCATGCTTTTGATTTTGATCTAATTAACTAAATTATAGCGTTTTCAATAACAGAAACCAAATCTTGCGTTTGATTAAAGTATGGTTTTGATCTTAATGAGCTTAGTTATACCATTTTCAATCACAGAAACAGATCTCAAAACCCCACTTTTGATTAAATTTTGATTTTGATCTTATTGGGCTTAATTATGGCATTTTTAATCATAGAAACAGAATCTTTTTTCTATTAAATTTTATTTTGTTTGTAACAAGGTTAATTATGGCATTTTCAATCACAGAAATGAAACCTTAAGAACCCCACGCTTTTGATCAAGCTTTGATTTTCATTCCAATGAGCTTAATTATGGCATTTCCAACCACATAAATGGAATCAAACGCCTTCTGTTGTTTCAGTTTTGATTTTGATCTTAATGAGCTTCATTATGGCATTTTCAATCACAAGAATGAAACTTTAAGAATCCCATGTTTTTTTATTAAACTCTAATTTTTGATCTTAATGAGATTAGTTATGGCGATTACAGATTATGGCATTGCCAGTCACAAAAACAGAACATCAAGAACCTCATGTCTTTGATGAAATTTTTGTTATGACCTTAATGAGCTTATTTATGGTGTTTTAAATCAGAGAAACGAAATCTAAGACCCTGATGCTTTTGATTTCAATGTGGGCACACGACATGCACATCTACTCCCTTCTGCATCAGCATCATAGAAAGAAAGCATTCCTTTTCCAAATACGTCCCAACTCTCTATTTTAAGTTTCAGGGGAATGGGTCTGTGGGGGATACATTGGGGATTCGCTTGTTCTCTATTTTGGGTTCCCACTCTGCCCCCAGTTTTGAGCAAGGTGTCCATTCTGTCTACCAGTTGGCCTATCCTGGAGGTAAAAGTTTTTAAAACTCCAATAGATAGAAGGTGCTGAACACCACAGAAATGAAATCTTAAAATCCCCATGCTTTTGGTTAAATTTTGATTTTATCTCAATGAACTTAATAATGTTGTCAGATGTGGAATCCTAGGAACTCTAGGCTTTTGATTGATTTGATTTTGACCCTAATGAGCTCAGGTATGACATTTTCAATCATAGAAACAAAATCTTGAAAACACACTGTTTTTTATTAGATTTTGATAAAAACCTCATGTTCTTTATTGCATTTGATCTTTTAATCTGGGAGAATAGGCATTTTGATATAATTGCAATTTGAGGTTTTTTTCAATTACCTTAGGACACTTCAATCATAATGAGCTACATAGTTTATTTCAATCACAGAGAAGAAAACTCAAAATCCTGATGCTTTTGAGTAATTTTTGGTGGAAAGCCATATTTAAATATTTTTTATTGAACACAATATTTTATTCTGGGAGAATAGGCTTTTTGTTTTGTTTCAATCACAATTCCAGGTTTGTTTCAATTATAGCTATGACCTTAAGGCAGTTTCAATGACAGGAATGTTACACATGGAGATATGAAACAGAAATGGGTAATATCTGTATTGGGAAAAAACCACAGCTGAGTTGGGCAACTTAGCATAATACAAAAAAAAGATGTTGTTAACAAAACCACCATATTTATCTAGCTGTATGTGTTGGGTATAGAAGATCCAAATCATCATTTCACAGAGTATTTAAAAAAATATTTGCTAGGATGGACTCTATGAAAGACACCTAAAATTGACATTGTTTTACATAATATGAAATACTAATGAGAAGCATGCTTGCTGAGAGCTTCATCTTGACCGGTATTAGAGAAGCATGCTTGCTAAGAGCTTCATCTTGACTGGTATTAGTGGGGTGAGATTCCTGATAATCTAAGTCCATCTCTTCAATCACTTCTTGAAGTCACAAACCATATAACTAACGTGGAGCATTAAGCCTCCAAAACTTGGATTTGCCTCCTCTTCTGCACAAGAGTGTCTATAAACTAAGTTTAAGAACCCCACGCTTTTGATCAAGCTTTGATTTTCATTCCAATGAGCTTAATTATGGCATTTCCAACCACAAAAATGGAATCAAACGCCTGCTGTTGTTTCAGTTTTGATTTTGATCTTAATGAGCTTCATTATGGTGTTTTCAATCACATGAATGAAACTTTAAGAATCCCATTTTTTTATTAAACTCTAATTTTTTAACTTAACGAGATTAGTTATGGAGATTATAGGTATAGAAACTAAATTTCAAGAATCTGAATTTTAATCTTGATCTTAATGAGTTTAATTACGGTGTTTTTGATCATAGAAACCAAGAACACCCGAGTTTGATTGTTATCTTAGTGAGCTTCATTATGGCATTATCAGTCACAGAAATGGAACATCAAGAACCTCATGTCTTTGATGAAATTTTTGTTATGACCTTAATGAGCTTATTTATGGTGTTTTAAATCAGAGAAACGAAATCTAAGAACCTGATGCTTTTGATTTCCATGCAGACACACGACATGCACATCTACTCCCTTCTGCATCAGCATCATAGAAAGAAAGCATTCCTTTTCCAAATATGTCCCAATTCTCTATTTTATGTTTCAGGGGAATGGGTCTGTGGGGGATACATTGGGGATTCTCCTGTTCTTTATTTTGGGTTCCCATTATGCCCCGAGGTTTGAGCAAGGTGCCCATTCTTTCTACCACTTGGCCTATCCTGGAGGCAAAAGTTTTTAAAATTTCCAATAGATAGAAGGTGCGGAACACCACATAAACGAAATCTTAAAATCCCCATTGTTTTGGTTAAATTTTGATTTTATCTCATGAACTTAAAATGTTGTCAGATGTGGAATCCTAGGAACTCTAGGCTTTTGATTAATTTGATTTAGACCCTAATGAGCTCACGTATGACATTTTCAATCATAGAAACAAAATCTTGAAAACACATTGTCTTTTATTAGATTTTGATAAAAACCTCATGTTCTTTATTGCATTTTGATTTTTTAATCTAGGAGAATAGGCATTTTGATAAAATTGCAATATGAGATTTATTTCAATTACCTTAGGATACTTCGATCATAATGAGCTGCATGGTTTATTTCAATCACAGAGAAGAAAACTCAAAATCCTTATGCTTTTGAGTAACTTTTGGTGAAAAGCCATATTTAAATATTTTTCTTAAACACAATATTTTATTATGGGAGAATAGGCTTTTTGTTTTGTTTCAATCACAATTCCAAGTTTGTTTCAATTATAGCTTTGACCTTAAGGCAGTTTCAATGACAAGAATGTTACACACAAAGATATAACACAGAAATGGGTGATATTTGTATTAGCAAAAAGCCACAGCTGAGCTGGGCAGCTTAGCACAATACAAAAAAAAGATGTTGTCAACAAAAACCACCATATCTCTCTAGCTGTATGTGTTGGGTATAGAATATCCAAATCATCATTTCACAGAGTATTTAAAATTTTTTTTGCTAGGATGAACTCTATAAAAGACACCTAAAATTGACATTGTTTTACATAATATGAAATACTAATGAAAAACATGCTTGTTGAGAGCTTCATCTTGATTGGTATTAGTGGGGTGAGATTCATGATAATCGAAGTGCATCTCTTCAATCACTTGTTGAGGTCAAAAACCATATAACTATTGTGGAGCATTCAGCTTCCAAAACTTGGATTTGCCTCCTCTTCTGCACAAGAGTGTCTATAAACTAAGTTTAAGAACCTCAAGCTTTTGATCAAGATTTGATTATCATTCCAATGAGCTTAATTACGGCATTTCCAACCACAGAAAGGGAATCAGACGCCTGCTGTTGTATCAGTTTTGATTTTGATCTTAATGAGCTTCATTATGGCATTTTCAATCACATGAATGAAACTTTAAGAATCCCATGTTTTTTATTAAACTCTAATTTTTTATCTTAATGAGATTAGCTATGGCGATTATAGGCATAGGAACTAAATTTCATGAATCTGAATTTTAGTCTTGATCTTAATGAGTTTAATTATGATGTTTTTTATCACAGAAACCAAATCTCAAGAACACTCGAGTTTGATTTTTATCTTAGTGAGCTTCATTATGGCATTGTCAGTCACAGAAATAGAACATCAAGAACCTCATGTCTTTGATGAAATTTTTGTTATGATCTTAATGAGCTTATTTATGGTGTTTTAAATCACATAAACGAAATCTAAGAACCTGATGCTTTTAGGCTTCGTTCTTAATGAGTTCCGTTATGCTGCTTTCAATCACAGAAGAGGCTCTTTTGAAACCGTCGCAATGTAAGTTTTATCTCAATTACCTTCGAGGGTTCATTCTTAATGAGTTCCATTATGTTGCTTTCAGTCAAAGCAAAGATTTAAAAGACTCGACATTTTGTTTAAAATTATTTTGGAATAGGCTCTTTTGAAACAGTTGCAATGTAAGTTTTATTTCAATTACCTTTGAGGCTTCATTCTTAATGAGTTCCGTTATGTTTCTTTCAATCACGGAAGAGATTTAAAACACTAGACGTTTTGTTTAAAATTATTTTGATTTTATTGAGCTTAATTACGGTGTTTTCAATCACAGAAATGAAATCTTAAAATCCCCATGCTTTTGGTTAAATTTTGATTTTATCTCCATGAACTTAATTATGTTGTTAGATATGGAATCCTAGGAACTCTATGCTTTTGATTGATTTGATTTTGACCCTAATGACCTCAGGTATGACATTTTCAATCATAGAAACAGAATCTTGAAAACGCATTGTTTTTTATTAGATTTTGATAAAAATCTCATGTTCTTTATTGCATTTTTATTTTTTAATGTGGGAGAATAGGCATTTTGATATAATTGCAATCTGAGGTTTATTTCAATTACCTTGGGACACTTCGATCATAATGAGCTGCATGCTTTCTTTCAATCACAGAGAAGAAAACTCAAAATCCTGATGCTTTTGAGTAATTTTTGGTGAAAAGCCATATTTAAATATTTTTTATTAAACACAATATTTGATTCTGGGAGAATATGCTTTTTCTTTTGTTTCAATCACAATTCTAGGTTTGTTTCAATTATAGCTCTGACCTTAAGGTAGTTTCAATGACAGGAATGTTACACACGGAGATATAAAACAGAAATGGGTAATATTTGTATTGGAAAAAATCCACAGCTGAGCTGGTCAGCTTAGCGCAATACAAAAAAATATGTTAACAAAAACCACCATATCTATCTAGATGTATGTGTTGGGGATGCTTTCGATTAAATTTTGATTTTGATTTTAATGAGCTTTATTATGGTGTTTTCTATCACAGCAACGAAACCTTAACATCCCCATGCTTTTGATTTTGATCTAATTAACTTAAATATAGCTGTTTCGATAATAGAAACCAATTCTTCCATTTGATTAAAGTATGGTTTTGATCTTAATGAGCTTAATTATACCATTTTCAATCACAGAAACAGAATCTCAAAGCCCCACTTTTGATTAAATTTTGATTTTGATCTTATTGATCTTAATTATGGCGTTTTTAATCACAGAAACAAAATCTTTTTCTATGAAATTTTGATTTTGTTTGTAACAAGGTTAATTATGGAATTTTCAATCACAGGAACGAAACCTTAAGAACCCCACGCTTTCCATCAAGCTTTGATTTTCATTCCAATCAGCGTAATTATGGCATTTCCAACCACAGAAACAGAATCAAACGCCTGTTGTTGCTTCAGTTTTGATTTTGATCTTAATGAGATTCATTATGGCGTTTTCAATCACATGACATGCACATCTACTCCCTTCTGCATTAGCATCATAGAAAGAAAGCATTCATTTTCCAAATACGTCCTAGTTCTCTGTTTTAAGTTTCAAAGGAATGGGTCTGTGGGGGATACATTGGGGATTCTCTTGTTCTCTATTTTGGGTTCCCACTCTGCCCCCAGTTCTGAGCAAAGTGCCCATTCTGTCTACCACTTGGCCTATCCTGGAGGCAAAATGTTTCTAAAAATTCAAATAGATAGAAGGTGCGGAACACCACATAAATGAAATCTTATAATCCCCATGCTTTTGGTTAAATTTTGATTTTATCTCAATGAACTTAATTATGTTGTCAGATATGGAATTGTAGGAACTCTAGGCTTTTGATTGATTTGATTTTGACCCTAATGAGCTTAGGTATGACATTTTTAATCATATAAATAAAATCTTGAAAACGCTTTTCTTTTTATTAGATTTTGATAAAAACCTCATGTTCTTTATTGCATTTTGATTTTTTAATCTGGGAGAATAGGCATTTTGATATAATTGCAATTTGAGGTTTATTTCAATTACCTTAGGACACTTCGATCATAATGAGCTACATGCTTTCTTTCAATCATAGAGAAGAAAACTCAAAATCTTGATGCTTTTGAGTAATTTTTGGTGAAAAGCCATATTTAAATATTTTTTATTAAACACAATATTTGATTCTCGGAGAATAAGCTTTTTGTTTTGTTTCAATCACAATTCCAAGATTGTTTCAATTATAGCTCTGACCTTAAGGCAGTTTCAATGATAGCAATGTTACACATGGAGACATAAAACAGAAATGGGTAATATTTGTATTAGAAAAAAGCCATAGCTGAGTTGGGCATCTTAGCACAATACAAAAAAAAGATGGCGTTAACAAAAACCACCATATCTATCTAGCTGTATGTGTTGGGTATAGAAGATCCAAATCATCATTTCACAGAGTATTTAAAAAAGTTTTTGCTAGGATGAACCCTATAAAAGACACCTAAAATTGACATTGTTTACATAATATGAAATACTAATGAAAAACATGCTTGCTGAGAGCTTCATCTTGACCCGTATTAGTAGGGTTAGATTCCTGATAATCAAAGTCCATCTCTTCAATCACTTGTTGAGGTCACAATCTATATAACTAACGTGGAGCATTCAGCTTCCAAAACTTGGATTTGCCTCCTATTTTGCACAAGAGTGTCTATAAACTAAGTTTAAGAACCCCACGCTTTTGATCAAGCTTCGATTTTCATTCGAATGAGCTTAATTATGGCATTTCCAACCACAGAAACGGAATCAAATGCCTACTGTTGTTTCAGTTTAGATTTTGATCTTAATGAGCTTCATTATGGCGTTTTCAATCACAGGAATGAAACTTTAAGAATCCCATGTTTTTTATTAAACTCTAATTTTTTATCTTAATGAGATTAGTTATGGCGATTACAGGCATAGAAGCTAAATTTCAAGAATCTGAATTTTAATCTTGATCTTAATGAGTTTAATTATGGTGTTTTTGATCACACAAACCAAATCTCAAGAACACCCGAGTTTGATTTTTATCTTAGTGAGCTTCATTATGGCATTGTCAGTCATAGAAACAGAACATCAAGAACCTCATGTCTTTGATGAAATTTTTGTTATGATATTAATGAGCTTATTTATGGTGTTTTAAATCATAGAAACGAAATCTAAGAACCTGATGCTTTTGATTTCAATGCGGACACACGACATGCACATCTACTCCCTTCTGCATTAGCATCATAGAAAGAAAGCATTCCTTTTCCAAATACGTCCCAATTCTCTGTTTTAATTTTCAGGGTAATGGGTCTGTGGGGGATACATTGGGGATTCTCCTGTTCTTTATTTTGGGTTCCCACTCTGCCCCTAGTTTTGAGCAAGGTGCCCATTCTGTCTACCACTCTGCCTATCCTGGAGGCAAAAGTTTTTAAAAATTCCAATAGATAGAAGGTGCGGAACACCACAGAAATGAAATCTTAAAATCCCCATGCTTGTGGTTAAATTTTGATTTTATCTCAATGAACTTAATTATGTTGTTAGATATGGAATCCTAGGAACTCTAGGCTTTTGATTGATTTGATTTTGACCCTAATCAGCTCAGGTATGACATTTTCAATCATAGAAACAAAATCTTGAAAACACATTGTTTTTTATTAGATTTTGGTAAAAACCTCATGTTCTTTATTTGAGCAGAATAGCAAGCAAGAAATATGTGTCTCCAACTACGCATAAATCTCCAATGGTGTTCAGTATGCCATCATTCACCATGCATCTTCCACTAACAATATATAAATCCCCATGGCAAAGGTAACTTCATTTCCATTCAATCCAAACTCATTTTAACACGACTCACTTGCAAAGTATTACTGATAAATTTCCACAACCGATTTACATATTACAACTTCTAACAAAATATACATTTCGTAGGTTCATTACTGCTTCTTCAGGTCTTCGATGCCTCCAACAAGTTTTGATACAATGTCAAATATGGAATGACAAGCACAAAGTTCTTTAGAATATTATATTTACTATTTGTATTTTCCATTTGAAACTCGAAAAAGGATGTTTCAAGATCAAACACCATTTTGATAGTTTATGTCTTCACAACCCATTCATTATCAATGGGTTTTAACATATTTTGTTAACAAAATCAATTTATTTCAATGAATATAATACATGTTTTCAATATGTCTTCATATTAATTAGATTTCTTGTTTGATTAATGATTACTTAAATAACCCTATCCAAATCGATATGGATACCCAGTTCTTGTTCGTGTTTCACGTGAACTCATTCCTTTACCTTCACCTTCAACTACGCAATTTCAATCGAGATATGAAGGTGTCTAAACAAGTTCAATGGACATTTAAGACTACTTGCATTCTATTTCGTAGCCGCTTTAACCCCCAAATATGCTTTTCGACATGGCTTCCTCAAATTAAAACTCAAATACATCGACCCTTGCTTTCAAAAAAGCCCATAAAAGACCATTCACATTTCAATATTCTTCCACACACTATGCCTTACGGCGTTTCCTTTGCAACATTAGGTGCAAATGCTAGTTAGTTTTATGTTGACTAAGGAATTTATGATGTGTAAGTAGTTGTAGATATAGCAAGAAATGATGTGTAAGAGGAATATGGGAATGTGAAATTTTCCCACAATGAGAAGGTGATATAGATCAAGGAGAACATAGTTTTCATATAGAACCTTGCAACAGAGAGTCTATTTTGAAGTAATTCTAGCTAAGGTTAGAAAAGGGGATAGAGGTAGTCCTTAAGGAGAAGAGAATGAGAGAAGTTTTCAGGAGGTGAGAAAAAGGTGCAACAACTAGAGAGAAGAGAAAAGAGTGCTCATGAGGTTCCAAAGGATGGAACCAAGAGGAGCACCAATAGCCAGATGGAGGTAAGATGTTTGAGTAACAAGTAAGGCAAGGCTTGTTATAGGGCTAGGTTCTAGATTAAAATGAGAATGGAGAAACTCATGTGGAAGGGGATCAAGGAGATGATCACTGTTGGTCATGATGAAAGTTTGAGTAAAAGCCACAGAAGAGAGGATAAAGATACCAAAGAAAATAACATAAGGGGGAGAATGATTTAATAAGATTTTGATAAAGAGATGGAAGAACTAAATAAAATGGTCAACATACTGCTACAATTTCTACGAAAGAGGGAAGAAGACTAGATGTGGAGTCCAAGGTAAAAGGTTAGAGTACCTGTAGGATGAAATAATTTTAATAATAAATTCCCAAAAGCTAGAAAGCTAGGGAAAAAGAGAATGAAATCTTCAATAAAATCTTAGATGGACGAGCTCAAAGCAACTGAGCCTAAAGGAGTAGGAGGATCACTCCTTGAATATAAGGAGAAGAGACTAATTGAAGGTCTCGTGGACTATGGGAAAAGTACAAACCAATAGATGGTTTAAGGAGAATCAGTAGAGGCTCAAGAGCCTCACATTTTTAAAACTAATCCATTTTATTCTTGTGAAGGTCATACAAATGATAAATAAGGATAATCACCTAAAAATTTCATAAAAATTGCGAAAATTGGAGAAATACTTTTTCAAAACACTAAAGGAGAGTGAACCAAGATTTTCTTAAAATGGAGGATGAGGCACTACTATCTCATAAAGATAAAATGGATGAGGCATGTATGAAAATGGAAGTATTACAAGTGAAAACATCTAAGGAGGCTAGAATCCTCATGTTTTTTAAACTAACAACTCATGTAAAAATTTCACAAGTTGAGAGCATGACCAATTTTTCAAAAAGGAGAACAAGAAAATGAAATTGCTCCAAGGAGTCCAAGAAAAAGAGTATTTAGAAAAAGGTGGAAAATCCTTTGAGACTATCCCAACAAAAGACAAAGGTGTGGGGACTAATTCATGAAAGCAAGGAAAAGTAACACTATTTTCATAAGATAGTCAATAATCATCCCTCAATCAATTCACAAAAATTGGTAAAGTGCAACCATGGGTAGCTATTATAAAATATGTAGGATTGAGGAAGGGAACCATGAAAGTGATGGAAAACAATAGTTACTAAGGACTGTTACAAAAAGAAGCAAAGTTAAAAAGTTGGTTTGTGGAGACAGCTACAATAAGGAAATGGGGCAGTGCTAAGGTATCTTACTATCACAATATGGATAGGATTTAAAATTTTTAGGGAATTCGTTGAACATTCCTAGGAATGAAGAGTACTACCTAAAAAATGCATCCAAATCACATGGTAATTTGTATGATGAACACACTCTTGAGAGAACAATTATAGGTGTCGAGAAAGGACAAAAGATGGTGTTAGAAGAAGAAGGGGAAAATGGTTTGCGACCAGTTTTTCTCGTGAAAAATTATTTCAAGTAGAGAGTATGGGGTTGGAAACTATTCTGGAAAATGATTAGTAGGTTGTAACGGTATTTTTTTGGGGTTAAATGGGAAGGAAATTTTCTGTTACAAACCCCTTAAGTGTGCAATAGGGAATCCATGTGGAAGACTTTTTACCATGTAAAATGGGAGCCATGCGGTGAAGTGAAGAATGAATCCCTGACGATATTGGAGAGGTTGACTCGCACAAACATTCAAAACCATTAAAGAAGAAGTAGTATGTACCAACAATAAGGTAGACTGGACATGGAGGTTGAAGATATAGTTATGTTAATGAAGGAAGTATTTGGGGAATGGTACAATGATGAGACAGGAAAAAATAGTTTCAGCACTTGGTTGATGATAGAAAACCACATCAGCATAGCAAGGGTGAGATGACTACAAAAAAAAAACTTAAGACTGTGTAAGGAGAAGGAAAACTAGTAGCAAGCTAATTGTGAAGGTTTTTCTCAACAAGGAAAGTGGACTACAACATAATCAAACATGGGATCTTAGGAGACTAAATTCAGAACTAGAGCAACAACATAATCAAGCATATAGACAACAATAAAATTTTGTATGGGATCCTAGAGAGTCTACAGATTAAGGGCATTTGACTAGGAGGTCAAACTTTTTTTACACCTAGAGAGTCCGATTTAGGAGCATCAACCCGCATATAGTGTATTTATTTCCAGACCCAAGAGGGGTCATGAAATATTAAAAAGGGGAAGGGGTTTCCCTCATAAACAAATTGTACAAAATTAGAAATTATAGTGGGAATATAGTTTGTTATTTTAAGTTTCTCTTTGTAATAATGCCAATTAGTAAGCTTAGGTGTCAGTCTATTTTAGTGATTGGTCAAATGAGCCTTTGTCAATGTAACAATTGCAGGGTACTATTGTCGTTGTGAAAAACACCCTCCAAAATTTTACTTACACTTGAATTTTAGAGCCTACATATACTTTATGATCTGTCATTTCAAGTTTCCCCAATGTTGCTTCATGATTTTTTGATGTTGTTCTAAGTGTTTAAGACTTCTGCGATATTTTAACTATCAAAACCACTTTCTTACACATGCTTATTCCTTGATGTATCCATAAGTGCACCCCTTTCTAGCAAGCTTAGTAACCAATTTCTATCCTTGACAATAGCCATGAAGTTCTTGAAAGTAAAGCTTTCACATTCTCTAGGAATAGTGCATGCACAATGTTTAGTTACATTATTTGCACAGTCCCTATGGAAAGTGACTATGTAATCCATAGAGATAATATATTGTGCAATCTATTCCAATAGTCAGTGTGCAATATCACTTGAAAGTATTTATCTCACTCTTGGTTGCATTGTATCTTTCTTCTAGTGAAATTCGTCAATGTAACATCCCCGGTGAAAATTCCATGTAATAAAAGTTAATAAAGTCAAAATAATAACAATTGTTGATGGGACATGTATTCCAAGTTGAATGGTGAGAAAAAAAATCCTAGTGGGTGTTCATTTGATTTATTATGGCTAAGGAAATTTGCAAAGGAAATGGCAAAGGCTTTGGAAAGGCATGAGGCACTTATTAGCATTTTATTTATGAAAATAATGGAAATTAGGAGAAAAAGAAGGTGAAATGTCATAGGTTGCATGTGAGGAGGAAAATGAAGGAAAATAATGGAAATTGAAGAAAATAGACACCTCATTAATAAAAAGGCATATGAGGATCAGTGAGTATGCTTGGTTAGTTCAGTTTTGGGGCTCTCTCATTATTCTCGCTCTCTCTCACTCTTGGACACTTAGAGTTTTCTTGGAGCATTCTTGGAGGGTGTGGCATACTTGGCGTTTTGGAGAAAGAAGGCAAAGGAAAAGCAAGAAATCACAACAGGACATTGGGATCAGTAGCTACAACATATTTTGCTTGCACGTATCAAGTTGCATGTATGTTTTCCTCACTAGTTTGGAATGCACAGAATATGCATGTGTTTTATAGGTCATGATATGTCATTGGCATGGAGGATTGCCTAGATTGATAGTGGATTTGCCTAGCCTTTCCATTTCCTAGATAGCCATGGTGTTGTGCGTCTATTTCCTTGTTTTTCTAGTTGGTTCTCATGTTTCCTTATCTTGGGTTGAGTTACTAATTATTGGAAGCCCTAGTTGAACAAATGCTCTGGAAGCCCTATAACATCTTGGGTTGAGTTACTAGACCTGGAAACTTTGGTTTGAACAAAGGCTCTAGAAGCCCTGCGTGGGTTGAGTTACTAGTCTTGGTAGCACTAGTTGGAAAAACGCTCTGGAAGCCCGTAATAAGTTGTGGGTTGAGTTACTAGTCCTGGAAGACTTGGTTGGAACAAACACTCTAGATCCCTGGAAGGCTTGGGTAGAGACCAATATGATGATGGTTTTGGTGATGTCTAACCGTGAGGTGGAATCATTGTTTGATGGGTTGAGGTGGTTGGATGGTTTTGGATTGATGTGTTCTAAGAGATCCCGCATTCATGCTTGGAATATGGCACGAGGGTGAATGGATGAAGATAAATTTGGCTCAACCATTCTATAGTCGAGTGGAGCGTGGTAGTCTCATCCTAGGTTTGGATTTTTCATCATCAATATGAGGTTATTTCTCCTTGTATTTCTATGAGTATTATATTAGTTTATATGTAGATTATATGGTTGTTGTTTCCTTGGTATTTTTGTCCCTATTATGTTGGTTATGAATATGTATTATGACAGTGGCTATGTATGGATCTCATCATGTTTCTACTTGTAAATGAATGAACAATGTATCTATGACCTAATGGATGAAATGGTAGCTAATGTGTTCAAGCATAAATGCTTCTTAGTGACCCTCAAATGAGTATAAGGCCCCTATGCTTAGAGCTGTTATTACACCTATAGATTACAAATTCATGATATGTTTGACAAAGTTCCTATCATGGCTAGTAGGGGTCCACTTAAGGGCTTGTTCAAGTATTTGCATTTGCATAATTGTTTCAATGATATCTTTTTGTTATGAAGATGCCATTCAATTATTAGCATTGATATGCGCTATCGGCCTGAAAAGTAGCTCAAATCCCAGGGATGTTGGAACATCATTGAGAAAAATAGTCCCTGGACACTGGCATGATTTTTCATGAGAGCATCCAGAGCCTCCTAGATGTAGTCAAACCCATAACATGGGAACGTCCACAGGTCAAGAGGCCTAAAACATTAGTGGGACCCAGGTGTTGGTTACCATAAGTGTTAGGATGGTTCTTATGAGTCTTGTATATAATATGGAAGGTGTGTCTGATGTGCTTTCATCGATTCCATTTCCTTAAGGTCACCTAGGAGGCCAAATCCAGTCATATTAGCCTCTCATCAAATGTTTACCATGATTGGTCGATTACTTTGGTAGATGTGGTGGGAGGGTGTTACAGAGTGGTATCAGAGCATGCTTAATCCCTCAGAATAGATGGGTAGTGTGTTGGTCATGCATTCATGTCGTTTGCATATGTGTTTCGTACTCTTGTAGTCCATGTGTGCGTTTCATTTTACATGGTGTTGATCATGTTTATAGTGATGTCACCATGTGAAGGTGTTGGGGAACATTCCCCCCCCCCCCCCCCCCCCCCCAAATGATTTTTTTTTCAAATATTAAGCTTTAATAACCTTTATAGGATAATGTAGTGATCCCTCTAATGGTAGAGCATGACTAAAGGGTGGATCTAATGTTAGTATCAGATCAACATTTAACCCTAGCACTCGCGCATTTAAATCACACACTGGATAGTTTCTATTAAACTCCCGATGCATTTAAAACTCTTGCAGGTTCCTAGATTGATCATCCTCAAAGCTAATCTAATTAGCTCTAAAGGTACTATCACACTCAAAGGCACATGCGCAATAAGCCCTTCACTATTTCTTGATGCATGTAGATTGTTGATTAACCCTGCATCTAACATCAATCGTGCCCTATCACAAATAAAGTTGCTTACTCATTAGTACATCCCTCTTGACCTGATAACATGATCACTATTGATTGTTATCAAATCAACAGTCATCTCATATGAACTTGCACATTATTTAACTCATTTCCTTTGTGCAATGGGTGGGTCTTGCCTGCCATGCTTGGTGGCCCAGCCTATGGTGATTCTGCACATGTTTGCTTCATTAGTGAGCATCTTAAAACACCATTAAGCCTAAGATCTACCATATTTTCCCCACTCTGATCGTTATTTTCACTCTCTATGTGATATTTACTCAAGCTCGGCCATGATTCTGTCGAGACTGCAAGACCTCCATGCTCATCCTGAATTTGAATTCATTCGCCTGTAAGTTATTGTTTCTCTCCACCTTTTAATTGCAATTTTCATATTTCCCTTTGAGTTGTTATGGTCGAGTTAGTTGGAAAAGAACCCCTCATGAATGACTTGGCGGGAGTGCAGCACAACAAGGTGTGCCTCGTTGATATTTTTGCCCCAGAGAGGACTCTTTTCTCATTAATAGCTACATTAGCTGATCACCATTGCTTGCTTAGGACTGGAATCCTGCTTGCAATTCTTTCGTTGGTCCATCTCAACCCTGATTCCATATTGTTACTAGCCGAAATTTGTGAACTAGAGCAGAAAACCATACACATTAGGAGTAGTCGCTCTTTATTTTTAAATATTATCTAGGGAATTATTTCAAATTTTTTAGGCATTCCAGCCCAGGGAATAGACATATTAGATGGAAGGTTCGAAAACCAATTAATTACATAGGCCAAGGAAGATAAGCTTGAATTCCTTCATGGTCTTTTCGAAAATACCGACCCTGAGTTAAAGCTAATTTTTCACATCCATACTACTTTGCTAAAACCCTTCTACTACACCTTAAATTCTCTCTTTTCATTCCTTTCCGGCCTCACGGATTACTCTAAGGTAGATGAATCATTGTTTTTAGTAATTCGTCTCGTTACTCTTAACCCAAACTAGCAAAGCATCAACATTCCTAAATACTTAGCTTTGGCCCTCAGAAGAAACTTCAGTTTAAGGTTCCACTTCGCCCTTGAGCAAGTGAAAAGCTGATGAATTAACTCAATGTAATCTACTTTGGCGTGTCAGACCAAAAGAAGTCGATGTGCAGGATCAGTAGATCGAATAATTGGACAGAGAGATTAGATAGAATTTGAAGGAGATAGAACCTAAAGATTATGGCACACAAACCCTGGATATCCAACACGCGTTTGCTAAGAAGAAGAAATAAATAATGTCTTGCAATGAGCTAACTACAGTACCCAAATAGTACCCATCAGCGGACACCTCAGTGCTCTAAGATATGTTACTTGTGAGTGGCCCCATTTTATATCAATGGTTGATTTCGAGAAGAACACCTTGAACCTCATAGTGTTGCAACTTAGGACAAGAGAAATACAACAAGTGGTTGGATCGAGAACATCTTCTCTGGCCATAAATCTAGGAAAATTTTCAGGAAGGGATGTGATTAACTTACACTAACAAACAGGTGAGATAGTGGCTCAGAGACTCCTCGAGTCCATAGAAGGGAATATGAAGATGCAGGCAATGTTGGAAAAGGTTTCTGAACAACTAAATATAACATTTATGGCCATGCATACTAAAACCATCATAATCAAGGAACTTGAAGAGATTGTCATTCGAAAATCTAGGAAAACTAAAGATACTACCCCCTTAAAGAAGTTACTCGAAGAAAACAGTAAACATATAAAATCTCTTCAAAACATATTTAAGATCCCAAACCAGAATCCCCATGTTCTTATACAAGCATTTGAAAAGAGAGAAGAAGTCAAGCATTGTCTTTGGGAAATGGAAATTGTTATGTGGCTCAAAGAAGAAGAATGTAAAAAAGCCTTTGAGAATCTACAGGTGGTTAGAACAAAATTACAGGATAAGGAAGAAAGACACTTCAAACTTCTTAAGGAATATAAGGCCTCGATTAATAAATCTCTTAACTCAATCCAGATGGCTGAATTAGAAGATCCTAATTTATTACATATCAAAATTACTTAGTCAAACCAAGAATTGCAGGAAGCTAAAGAAGAAATCACAAGAGATGAGAACAGGAAAAATGTGGTTGTAGGGAGGAAGAATTAAGAGATTGAGTACATCCAAGCTACACCCAGAGATAGAAATAATCAAATAAAAAATCTTGAGGAAGTCGCTCGTGTCATGGTCACCAGGAAGAAAGTACCAATGGAAGCCAAGAAAGAAATCTGGATGCAAGTATGGCAAGAGATCACTGCAGTTGAAGCATACGTGAAAATTATTTCACAATGTGAGAAGGGACTAAAACAGAATGCCAACTTAGAAGCAAAGTCTACAACGGAAGACTTAGAGAAAATGATGGAAGATCTCGATGCTAGCATTGATCTAGTTAACACTTTAGAGGATGAATCTTTTACAGAGCTTGATTTTCCAGTTAGGTATGAATGTATTTTCTCATTATATATGTTGAAAGAGAAGCAAGTCACCATCCAGGCCATGCAAGACAAATTCGATAGAGTAATCAAGGAAATAAATAATTTTAGAAAAGAGTGGAATTATTTAGGAATATTTGGTGTTCATTCATTTTGGAATGAAGAAGGTTGGGTAATCTTCTAACAAATATTCTCTGATACATTGAAGGCAACATAATAGGATCTAGGTTGTTTGGCCATGTTAGGAGAGGAATCAATTTCCTCTTCTACGATTGTTAATTCCCTTTATAGGGATTTTACTATCTTGGCCAAAGTAAATAGGATTAAACAAAATATTCCTACCATTAAATATCAAATCAAATCTTATCTCATGGTGGAAATTACGAAGTACAAGAATGTTCCCTAGATGTCTTATGCTAATTGGGACAAATTAATTAAAGTGAAGAGTCATTTGAAGTGCAATGTGACAATTCAACAGCTTGCTTCTTCGTCTCAAGTAGTCGAATCAGTCCCACCAATGAAATCAGTCATAGATCAACGGAGGATTGGAATAAGATTCCCCTCATTGCAACTCAAGTGCAAGCTGGCAAGATGCATGAGGCGCATGCGCTATCTTCCTCAGAGCTGACAAAAAAATCCATGTCATCAATAGTTGGCAAGGCGGAACCACATTTAGATCATTTCATTATCATGTTTTATTTTAATTTACTTATTTTATTTTTATGTCTATTGTCAAAAGAAGTTATCAAACAATTATCTAAAAAACCACTATTTAAAAACCTTGTTTCTCATTATGGGGGGCTTGTTGATAATGTGGAAAAAACTATTGCAAATACTAAAAACTACCTGTACATGATACACATCTTTCATTATTAATTTTGAAGACTATTCCTGGTGATTCTTATTTGTATGTTTCCGTTTCATATGTTATTATGAATTGTGATTACAGTAATTTAAATATGAGGCTTGATCTCATTTATACTTTAATATTTTAGTGTTGTGTTTCAATATCGATATTATCAGCACAATTACTAAAAGAGTTATCCTGGTTTATTTTCGATCAAACATTTATCTTTCATTGATATAATTCATTCTTTACAATAATTGCAACTTTGAATGTTTTATTATTATGTTAATACATTCTTACCTTTCTTATAATGTACGTTGTTCTCTATAAGTTTAATGTTTTACTTTTGCGTGAATATCAATCCTGATATATAATATTAATGGTTATTCAGCATAGAGTGGAATGGACATGCATGTACTTACTGCACATGTTTTCATCTAACCAGAGTGCATTTTTGTTTTTAAAGCCAATGCTTTCATTTTTATCTTACTTAATGCTTCCATCTCCCTAATTCTTTCTTTTTATCATCGTCGTGTTTTTCTATTGTTATCTTCTTCGTTGGTAATTGGACTTTTGAATTTTATATCGTTCATGTTTTCCTTCCTCCTATGAATTCCACTATTATCTACTACAACTAAAACACTCATACCTAGTCTTATACTATTTTCATATTGAAAATCTGACAGTTATAATGTAGGGCTACCCCCTATGGTGTGCTGAGGACCAACAGTTACACCTAGAGCGGGAGGACTACATAATCCTCAGTGAATTTGTGCTCCATTTTTTATATGTCGGAACAATCCATGCACCAACATTCTTTGGGCACCGTTGTCAAGGATTTATTATTTTAAATCTATGGATGACTAATTATAACCCTATTTAGCCACATATTTTATTTGGTTTGGTCAATCAACACAGTGTACTTAATGGCTTATATGAACTGTTGCTACAGGTTTCTTGAAGACATCAGGAATTACGCCAGAATTGGGAAGTTTTAGCATAAGAAGAAGAACATGCTCAGCTAAACCCTAATTCTCTTGGATTATGACAACCTCTCGAGGCCTGAAGTCTGCTGCGGAAGTGCACGTCCATTGATTCTCAGGTATTGTGTAAGTTCATATTGTATTATTTTCTTTATATTGATTTAATCACAATTTACTTGTAATAGTTTTGCATTTATAGAAGTTCTTACTTAGATCATTTTACGTAGTTAACCCTTTAAAACCTAGATTCCCCTCAAATTCTAACTAGATCTACATCAGAGATTACTTCTTCTCCTTTAGAAGACTCGTAAGTACATGTGACTATAGAAAATAGGAGAAGACGACTTAATAACTTCAAACAAAACCACTCTTTATCACCTACACCTCGGGTATTTTCATCCTCTAACCCACTTGGTTTAACTTTCATGCCTAGTTATCCTCACCTTTTTCTCTCTCTAAGGCCTCAACCTTCCTTCACCCTTCTACTCCTCCCAATAATCCATTGACTTCTAATTGTCAATCCTCCTCTTTGTCACCCTCTTCTCCTCATTCACCACCTTTGCCTCTAACCTCTCGACCTGTGAATGCATGGGTGAATGCCCGATACTTCCCTCTCAATATAAAGGGGCCTCTACATAATTTTCCTCCTAAATACAAGAAAAATATTCCTCGATTTGATAAGGGGGAGATCAGACTGTTGAGGAGCACATAATTAAGTTCCAGGATTGCTGTGAAAATATAGGGTCCAAATACGATGATATATGTATGAGATTATTTGTACAAATTCTCGAAGAAGAGACCCGTAATAAATTCAGGTCATTGGCTACCAACACCATCAATACTATGGATAGAATTATCAAGTTGTTCACTCAATAGTACGGTGTGAAGAAAAGCAATCAACTTTGGCTCACTGAATTCTCCGCTCTTAACATAAAGGCTAAAGAATTTGTTAGTGACTTTAATAAAAGGTTTACCAAGTGCAATTATCATTTCCCCCCCATAGTTCAGCCTTCTCACAAGGAATCTATCATCGCCTATACTTTGTACCTTGATGATGATATTTCCTAAGCTCTACAAGAAAGGGAACCCGCAGCGTTGGCTAATGCACAATCCAAGGCTTGTTCCTGTGAGGATAACATCATTGCTACGAGAAAGAGGGTTTCTTTAGACGCTAAGTCTGATGGCAAGAAAAATATTGTTGATATTTCTCATCAGCTTCCTACTTTCTCTTCTTCACATGAGTAGAAGATTGAGGATATGTATAAACTCATCAAGTCCTTAAGGAATAAGATAGAGTGTTTAGAACTACGAAATAGACCATCTCTTCCTCATCCTCCTAACCCTCAAAATCGTAATTTGAATTTTCGTCCTAGGAATCCTCCCCATTTTAGTCATCCTCAACAACATCAGTTGTTGCAATGAGGGCAAAGATTCAATGAACCACCTCTTCATCCTCCTTTAAGGAATAATGCTAACCTATTAGATGAATACGATGATGACATTACTAGTCATCTTGGAAATCCTGATGAAGGCAATTATCCAAATGTTGAAACTATAAATTATTTTGATATACTTTCTCTGGCTTCCCATTAATATTCAGAGTAGGATTTATGTGACCCCCATTTACAAAGGTTTGTAGAATGGCTAGAGGCCCAGTTCCAACAAAAGTATAATTTAAGGCCTAGGAAGAACCGCGAACCTCCTCTAGAATCCCCCATTAAAAACCAATAGGTTGTTGGAAAGCCCGCACCACTCCATCATAATCCTGTCGATTTGGAATCTCCTTTGCCCAAAACTTTCAGCTTACAAAATGAGTTGAACAAACTCCAAATTAATATGCCATTAGCAGAAGCTGTGAAACTTCTAAAGTATAAACAGGAAGTTAATGCCTTCCTAAAAGGGTCACCAGAGTCTCTCTAGGAAATAGGATTTACAGATGTTATCAATGTATAGGATGACACTCCTAAAATATACTTAGGACCTGCTGAACCCAAAAGTGGCAATACAGTTGCTTTGTTTTATGTCAGTTTTAAGATTCATGATTGGAATATTCACAATTGTATGCTTGACTCTGGAGCGTCTTATAATCTCATGCCTAAGGAGATCATGGAAAATATCGGATTGATCATAACCCAAGAATACCATGATCTATACTCTTTCGAATCTTGTATAGTTAAATGTTTAGGGGTTATTAAAGACGTCGTAGTTGTTCTAGCTCAAGTCCCTCTTTAAAGTCTTGTTATGGATATAGTAGTGGTTGACGATCCTCCTAACTACGGGATGCTTCTCTCAAGGAGTTGGGGTGTCAATCTTGGTGGGTCACTCTAGTTAGACCTTTCATATGCAACCATTCTTGTGTTTGGAGGAGGTACTCAATGCCATTATATAGAATCCAAAATGACTTACACCATTAGCTGAGAACAGAATCCCAAAAATGTTCATGTTTACACTGTCAAAGAAAATATGGGAAATTTTGTGTTTTCCGTTTCGGATAAGGAAAAAAATTATCTTACCAAAAATATAGTCTCCTAAATTTCTCTTTGGATACCAATGCATTGTGTAAAATGTACTTCCATGGTGCTTCCTCCAGAGCCAAATCTAGAGCAAGCATTTTCTTAATCCCTCCTTCCTAGGAAACTCCTCATTTTCCTTTATTAAATTTTTAAACAACAAATAATATCACCGAGTATGAAGCACTCTTCCTTGTGTTAGAAACAGTACGTAAACTAAACATAAAAAATTTATCAGTATATGGTGACTACGAGCTAGTGATTAGTCAAGTAACAAACACGTGCCAAGCTAAGAATCCCTGTTTGCATGCTTATAGAAACCAAGTGAGTGATGTGGTTTATAATTGTTTCTCAACTATTAATTTCATGATTGTTCCTCATGAACAGAATCAGTTAGCTAATGCTTTGGATGTCACAACAACCACATTTTCCCCTCCTACTGGAATCAAAATTAGGTTTGAAATAGAGGTTCTCTATATACCTTCAACACTTGACAACATCAAGCATTGGCAGGTATTTGAAGATCAGAAATATATTAAGAGGTTCATCCAGTTGATTAGAGAATAATTAGACCAATTTATTGACGAACACGAGGATTTCGACATGGCACAAACCAACGTTCCCCATTTTAAGCCAAAAATTGGTGAACAAGGTGTAATCCAATTGAAAACTAATCATATTCCTAGAGGGTTGATCCCTCTGGAAAATGTTTTTTTGATCATAATGACACTACGGCCACTCCAGCCCTTAAACCTCCTAATGTTGAGGTGGAATAAGTTGTGATTTCTACTACTTCCGAACAGAATTTAATTAATTTTTGCAACTCCCTTTTCATAACATACAAAGGATCTATATGTCCAGTTCCTCTCAAAATATATCATTGTTTTTTCCTGGTCATATAATGACCTCAAGGCTTACGACCAGATGATCATAGAGCATCGCATACCTTTAAAAGAAGGATTCAAACCCTTTAAGCAAAAGCTAAGACAAATTAATCCACTCTTACTTCCCTCTAGTGAGAAAGAGATTAAAAAACTCTTAGATGCCGAAATAATTGTGCCCTTATGCTACTCTACTTGGGTGTCTAATTTAGTGTCTCTCAGAAAGAAAAAAGGAGAGATTCGGCTATGTGTGGACTTCATAATCTAAATAGGAAGTACTTAGAGGATAATTACCCCCTTCCAAAAACGGATACCATCTTGTAACGAGTAGTCAGCGCAACACACATATCCATGATGGATGGGTTTTCTAGTTACAACGAGATAGTCATTCATATGGATGATATTTACAAAACATATTTCATTACTCTATGGGTACCTTTATGTACCAAAAAATGCCTTTTGACTTAATGAATGTTGGGGCTACTTTTCAAAGGGCCATGGATATTTAATTTTCAAATGAAAGGGATAGATTTATAGTCATCTATTTAGATGACATGACTATTTTTTCTTCGGGTGATGAACAACATCTCAAGCATTTGGAGGCTATTTTCCAAAAGTTTCGATGATTTGGCCTCTCTTTGAATCCAAAGAAATCCTTCTTTGCGATGACTGAAGGGAAGTTGCTGGGATAAGATAGATCCCGAAAGGGTATGGGCCATTCAAACCATTTCCCTTCCATGCACCAAGAATGAATTCATGCATTCTTAGGGAAAATAATTTTTTTAAGAATATTTATCCCTAATTTCACTGCAACAGTTAAGAATATTAATAACGTGCTTAAGAGGGGAAACAATGTTACATGGGACGAAGAGTCCAGATACTCCTTTGAGAGAACTAAGCAAGCCATAATGGAAGCTCCTGCCTTAATGAGTCATAATTATACGAAATATTTTATAATTTTCCCTTTCACGTCTGAACATACCATTGTTCCACTATTATTGCAGAAAAACCAAGATGGATATGAACAACCCATCGCTTTTTTTAGTAAATCCCTCTAAAATGCAGAATTAAAATATAATGTCATAGATAAGTAAGTGTATGCCCTGGTTAAAATGCTTAAATCCTTTAGGGAGTATATCATACTTGCTAATTAAATAGTATATATACCTCATCCCGCTGTAAGAGATATACTCCTCCAACATGATACAGAGGGAAGAAGCGGAAAGTGAATTCCCAAGATGCATGAGTATGACTTATAATTGAAACCAATCAAAAGATTTAAAGGGAAAGGGTTAGCTAGTCTACTAACTGAAGTGAATTTGAAAGCACTTGGCATTAATTTACTTTCTCTTGAAAGCTCAGTAGTAGAAGATGGAGGTCAATAGGATAACCAGTCAAGGTTGTTGCTACCTTCATCAGATCCCACTAACATTAACCCAGATTTTCTATCGATGGAATGGCATAAGGACATCATTAGTTACCTTCAAATGATGAAGTTGTTGAGCTCCTTGAGAAAATCTATGAAACATTATATAGGTTAAAAGCAATTAATTATTGTGTTATACACGGAAATTTGTACTGGAAGGATCCAGTAGGTCTTCTTTTAAATTGTGTTGTCCCTTCACAAGTAGATTATTTAATAATTCTTCACCATGATGGTGTGTGTGGTGGCCACTACACTTGGTGGGCTATGACCCACAAGATTTTTAGAAGCGGCATCTATTGGCCTACCCTTTTTAGTGATCTTAATAAAAGGGTAACAACCTTCCACCAATGCCAGATCTTTACTGGAAAGAAAAACCTAGCTTCTCTACTACTTAAGCCTATAATAGCTAAGGTACCCTTTTAGCAATGGGGGTTATATTTTACTAGAGAAGTCGACCCCCCATCCAATGGTCAACATCGCTAGATTATTACCACCACTAACTATTTTACCAAGTGGGTGGAGGCTTCACCTTTAAGAAATATCAATGACAAAGTTGTAATGGAGTTTTTGACCGAAAATATTTTCTCCCATTTCAACTACCCCAGAAAGATTATAGCAGATAATGCTAAGCCTTTTTGTTCTGTCACTTTTCAAAATTTTGCGATAATTTCAAAGTAAAGTTGGGACATTCAACAACTTATTATCCATAGGGCAATGGGCTTGTTGAATCTACCAACAAAAATATTGCCAAAATTCTTAAAAAATTGTTACACTCTAAAAAGGGGAACTGACATGTAGGGCTCAAATATGATGTTTGGGCAGATAGGATAAGCACCAAGAAATCAATTGGAACTTCATTGTTTGAGTCGGTTTATGGTTTAGATGTCGTGTTTCCTTTATACCGAGGCAGAAAGGTTATGAAAAGCCTAAAATTTTTAAATGAAGAGCCCAACAACCTCCAAATAAGCATCAATCAAATGATCCAACTTTGGCAGGAAAGGGAGCTGGTTTTCCAAAGGATTAACCAGCATCAAGCTAAAGTTAAAAAGGATTTTGACCAGAAAGCTAATAAGAGAACTTCTCTCCCTAGGGATTGCTTCCTCGAATGGGATAGGAGAAGTGAAGAGTTAGGTAAGCATGGGAAATTTGACAACCTTTGGTTAGGGCCCTTCATTATCGATAAGGTGGAGGGTGAAAATTCTTTTTCTTTAAAAAAATTTGAAGGAGAGGAGGGTGGTTGTGCTATTAATGACCAATATATCACCTATTGATAT